>CASHTH010003566.1:0-21135 GCA_030341885.1 Geodia barretti
GGTCTCCTGCCGCCGCTTGTGTTCTGTCTATCCCGACCATTTCTACTCATCCTTGAGGCACGCCATGGAACCGCGCACCAGCACCCCCGCCCGGCGGCTGCAGCGATGGAGACCCTTGCCGCGGCCGGCGTGCCGGTAGGGGTCCTGACGGCGCCCGTGATCCCGGCCTCACCGATCACGAGATCCCGGCGATCCTCGACGCCGCGGCCGCCGCCGGCGCGTCGTTCGCGGGGGCTAAATGTATGTGTTGCTTGTCCTCTCGCGTGTCGCCTCGTTCGAGGACTGTCTCTAACGGCACGGGCCCTACGAAAGTCAGGTGTTTCCCGCATCCTCCATGATTCGAGGAGGGCCCCCACTCCGGTTTGCTTCCCCCGGTATCCGTGTGGTGGCCGGTCAGCCTGTTGAAGCGGCCTCAAGACGCCCGCTTCGGCTCCCGCATGCGCGGCAGCGGACCGTCTCGGCGTATCTTGTCGCTGTACCCTTTTTCCGGAGCATCTTTCTCTCGTCTCCGTCGTCCTGCGGTCTACTCGCATACCGCCAGAGGCCGTGGCTCGCCTCTCTCTCCGGGCCTGTTCCTGTTTTGTCCATCGTTCGCAATCGTGTCCGGCGCGGCTCTCCTCATCTAGGCTCCGATAGTTACATGTCTCCGATCTTCCGTCGTCTGCTCCCTTCTTTTTCCCTTTATCTCCTGCCAGGTCGATGAGCTCGTCCGGTATGTCGTCGAACGACGAGTAGTTCATCGAGTACAGCCGCGCGTACAAGCCATTCAGAGCCATCAGCTCGGCATGGGTGCCGCGCTCCACGATCCTGCCCTCCTGCAGGACCAGGATGCGATCGGCGCCGCGAATGGTCGCCAGGCGGTGCGCGATCACCAGCCCGGTGCGGCTCTCCAGCAGCTTCGCGAGCGCCTTCTGGATCAGCATCTCCGTGTAGCTGTCGATGTTGGCGGTCGCCTCGTCCAGCACCAGCACCGGCGTGTCGGCCACCACGGCGCGCGCGAAGCTGATGAGCTGCCGCTGGCCGAGCGACAGGTTGCCGCCGCGCTGCTCGATCTCGGTCTGATAGCCGTCCGGCAGGCGCATGATGAACCCGTGCGCGCCCACCGTGCGGGCCGCCTCCTCGACCTGTTCGGGCGTCACGTGCGGCTTGTGGTAGCGGATGTTCTCCTCGATCGTGCCCGAGAACAGGAACGGCTCCTGCAGTACCATGCCGATGTGGCGGCCGAGCGAATCCTGGGACACGTCACGCACGTCGTGGCCCCCCACCCGTACCTGCCCGTCCCACACGTCGTAGAAACGGTGCGCCAGCGCCGTGATGCTGGTCTTGCCGGACCGGTCGGCCCGACCAGCGCCACCGTCTCTCCGGGACGGGCCGTGAAGCTGATGTCCTGTAGCACCGGCTGATCCGGCAAATAGCCGAAGGTGACGCCGCGGAACTCGACCGAGCCGTCGCAGTCGTCGAGCTCGATCGCTCCCGGCCGATCCTCGATGTCCGATCGGCACGTCCATCACCTCGAAGATGCGCTGCCGGCCGCCATGGCCCGCTGCATGATGCTGAGCTGCATCGTCACCGAGCGGATCGGCTGGAAGAAGCGCTGGATGTAGATCAGGAAGGCGATCAGCACGCCCAGGTCGAGGCTCCGGTCGAGCACCATCGACCCGCCCACGAACACCACGATCCCGGTGGCGATCGCCGGTGAGGGTTCGTCGACGATGGGGATGATCACCTGCGCGATCATCACCGCGCGCGACTGCGCGACCAGGTTGTCGTGCGCCTTGTCGTTGGTACAGCTCCAGGTTGACCAGCTCGCGGCCGGCCTCCTGCACCGTGCGCACGCCGTTGATCGCCTCGGCCATGGCGCCGTTGGCGATGGACGAGGCCTCCCGCGCCCGCAGGAAGGTGCGCCGGGCGTGCGGGAGCCACACCATGCGGACGATGATCAGCGTCGGCACCACGGCCAGGGCCATCAGTCCGAGCATCCAGTCCATGGCCACCAGCACCGTCATGATGCCGATCAGCAGCAGCATGTCCCCCACCGCGAACACGGAAGATTCAAGGAACTCCTGCAGCGCGTACACGTCGCCCTGCAGGCGCGACATCAGCCGGCCGGTCTCGGTGCGGTCCATGAAGGACAGCGACACCCGCTGCAGGTGGCGGTACATGGCCCGGCGCAGATCGAACAGCACGCGCGCGCCGGCGCGCGCCACCACGCCTTCCTGCAGCACGTTGGCGACGAAGTTCACGAGGATGATGCCCACGAAGACCGCGACGGCGGCCCGCAGCAGCGTCAGGGCCGAGTCGCCCGCCCCCGCCACGTGGTCGAACGTGTTGCTCACGATCAGCGGGATCGCGAGCTGCGTGGCGGTGAACACCAGCACCGCCGCCAGCCCGAACAGCAGCCGCCGCCGGTAGGGCACCACGAACGCCAGGAACCGGCGCACGATCCTGCCGTCGAAGGTCGCGCCGAACATCACCTCCTCGCGGTTGGACTGCGCCCCGACTGACGCCAGGTGAGGCCGTTTCTCAGCCTGTGCCTGGGTCCGGAGACGTTTAGCGGCCACGCGCCACCTCCGCCGCGCGTGCCGCGCCGCCGACGATGCTGTCGGCGATCCGATCCATCGACTCGGACGGGTTTGCCTGAAGCTGGTACAGCGCGCGATAGCGCCTCCCAGTTTCATCAGCTCGGCGTGGGTGCCGCGCTCCACGATGGAGCCGGCGTCCAGGAACAGAATCTCGTCGGCGTGCATCAGAGAGCTCAGCCGGTGGGAGACGATGATGGTGGCGGTGCGTTCGGTGAGCTTGCGCAGGGCCGCGCGGATGCGCTGCTCGGTCGCGGCGTCGATGGCCGCCGTGGAGTCGTCGAAGGCGATCACCGCCGGCCTCACCATGATGCTGCGGGCGATCGACAGCCGCTGGCGCTGGCCGCCGGACAGCGACACGCCGCGCTCGCCGACCAGCGTCCGATACTCCTCGGGCAGGCCCAGCACCCAGTCGTGGAGCTGCGCCGACGAGCTGGCGTGGGTGATCTGCTCGCGCTGCGCCCAGGGGTCGGCATACGCCACGTTGCTCTCCACGCTGGCGGTGAACAGGAAGTTGTCCTGCTGGATCACCCCCACCGCGGAGCGCAGCGACTGCAGGGTCACCGAGCGGACATCCTGATCGTCGATGGTAATGCGGCCGGCGCCGACGTCGTAATAGCGGGCGGCCAGCAGCGCGATGGTCGACTTTCCGGACCCCGGCGGCCCGACGATGCCGAGCGTGCGGCCCGGCCCTACCTCGAAGCTGATGTCATCGAGCACCCTGTCGCGGTCGCCGCCGTAGGAGAAGCCCACCGACTCGAAGCGCAGCACCCCTTCGCGTATCTCCAGCTCCCGGGCGCCCGGTTGGTCCCTGATGTCCGGCTCCAGATCCAGGATCTCGAACAGCCGCCCGCCCGACGTGGAGGCTCGCGACAACGCGCTCACCACCATGCCGAGCTGCCGGATGGGCATCTGCAGGATCAGCATGAAGACCAGGAACTCGGTGACGTCGCCGACGGTGATGTGCCCGGCCAGCACGCGGTTTGCCGCCGTCCTCATAGCATCACGCGCATCGCGCCGTGTAGGCAGTAAGGAGAAGTGTGGCGTGGAAAGAAAGGGAAAGAGGGACGAGGGAATGCCGTGGAGGGACAATAGTGGATGTTATTGGAATATGGGAAGAAAAGTAGGGTAAGGTGATGGGGAGATCAGAAGAGAGAGGAGTGACAGTGGTGCGGGTTATTGGGAAAATGGGTTATGGTGATCGGTGAGTATTGGAACGCTTAGTGTGATGTGCAGTATGGCGGAACGAAGGTGTTTTTTATAGGAAGTGGATGGGTGAGCGAAAGATAATGGGACACAGCAAGCTTAGACAAAAAGTTATAAAAAGCGTTGGAGAGGGGGTTTTAAAGGGTGCGGGGTGGGAGAAAGGTAAGGTGGAGGGGTGTGGGGGCGGATGGCGAAGTTGAAATGAAGTAAGTATAAGGAGTTAAGAAAAAGTAACCAGGGTCATCAGGCTCACGTCGCGTACGCGGATGTTGATCGTGCGGTCGGTGTAGCGTTTGGCCTGCTCGGAGACGGTGTCGAACTTGGCCATCTCATGCTCGCGAGCGGCGAACGCACGCACGACGCGGATGCCGCTCAGGTTCTCCTCCATCACGTTGGTCAGCCGCGCCAGGCACTGCTGCAGCCGCAGCCACGCCACGCGCAGCCGCATGCGCGCCACGGTGGCGCGCCACGCGACCACCGGCGCGAAGCTCAGCGCCGCCAGCGTGAGCACCGCGTCGGTGCTCGCCAGCAGCCAGGTGCCCCAGCCGATCAGCACCAGCAGCCAGATCGCCTTGATCATCCCTCGGTTGAAGGAGTTGGCCACCGCCTCGACGTCGAGCATGCCGCGGGTGATCAGCTCGCCGGTGTGCACGCGATCGTGAAACCCGTAGCTGAGCCGCTGCACCTTGTCGTAGTAGTCCATTCGCAGCCGGTAGCCGACGCTCTGACCGACGATCTCCGCCTGTTGGGTGTGCACCATCATCATCAGCCCGCGCATCACGCTGGCGATGAGGATCAGCCCGGCGAGCTGCAGCAGTTGCCGCCTGGCGGCGCCCGGGTCGGTAGCGCTCGAAAGGATCACGTTCACCGTGTCCACCACGTCACCGACGTACTGCGGCAGCAGCAGTTGGAACACGGCCGCGGCGACCGTGGCGACCACGGCGATGGTCAACCGCACCGGATAGGCCAGCGCCATGCGGAACACGCGCAGCACCGGGCCGACGCCGGCCCAGGTCGTGGTGGGATCCGAGGCTCTGATCACCGATCCCGAGCTACTCATAGTCCGGCAGGATGCAGCCGCCGTCGTTCCTTCAAGACGTACGGCATAGGACGACGACACGAGCAGATAGGCAACGTACAACCATGCTGCCTACCCTTGTTGAGTCGGAACATGCTCAAACAGCTCTTGCTGCGGTGCAACGTAACGACGGGCCTGGCGCGCTTCTCTATGGTGCTCCCTCTTCGACGAGTCGCTGTATCCATGCATTCGCTGTAGGCTGGCTGACTCCCAACTCTCCTGCGACCTCCGAGGCTTCTTGGGTTGGGCACAGATGCGTGGCGCCCAAGACCGCACCATTCGATATAACTCCTCAGCGTAGTTCGTGGTGGCGTTCACACGGTCAGGGGATACGTCGTTCGTCGGCAGTCCCGTGTCCATGGAACAATCCGGACTTGCCACTTCGTGATGTTCCTGAGTACGGACCAACACGCCCGTCATGGTCCGAAAGTCCTGAGCCGAGTCCAGGCGCAGAACCTCCTTGATTCCACTCGCACTGTTCGGATTTGGCCATGGCCTGGCGCCGCGCACCTTCAGTGCCTCAAGACCCTCGGACGGATCGCCCGTCGAACGCACGAAAACGGGTACCGCGTACTTCCGCAACTGCTCGACAGCTCCGGCCCAGGTGCCTCCCCGGTTCACGACGGCGTTTACCACCAAGCCCGCGTCAGCCAACCCGTAGATTACCTTGTTTCGTTGCATCGCATGCCCGACGTTGAAGCCTGAGCTCGGTTCGTACGGCGAGAGCAGAACGAGCCGCTCCGCAACCAGCAAGTCGCGATACTCCCGATTCATGACCGTGCGCTCAAGGTCCCCTGCCAGCACGCCCACGACTTGGCCGCCGGTTTCCAAAGCTGCGTTCATCGCGGTTCTGTCCACGCCCTTTGCAGCGCCGGAAATCACGGTCAGCCCCGCCTGCGCTACCTGGGACGCGACTTCGCGCGTGTACTCAATCAAGGTTCAGGTACGTCGCGAGACCCGACGATCGCCAGCCCCTGCGTGCGCATAATCCCTGTAAGCCACAGCCAAAGAGTAAGACCGGAGCGTCGTTCTTCAGCCGCTCCCGAAGCACCCGCGGTAGCCATCATCGGCTCGGCTCATCACCCAGATCGCCCGCGCCTGCCAGCGTTCGACGGCATGACTCAGCAGGAATCCCCTGTCTAGCAATGCTCTCAGTCGCGTCTTGTCGACGGGTCCGTCGTAACGATCGATGAGCTCTTCAGCTCTCGGACCCATGAGGTCGGCCGGCTCGGCCTGACAGGTATGCAAGAACCGAGCCAGCGAACGGTACTCTCCGGCAACGAGCGACCGCACCTGTCTCCTGCTGTTGCCAGCCATCAAGGGAGACGCCAGCAGCAGGATCGCTTTGGTATTCGCTGATAGAGCCGTGTTCATTGCGTACCTCCCGCATCGGCTAGCGCGAGTGGCCATACCTCCCCGCTGCCGTGACGGCGAAGCTCCCAGCTCGCGACGGTGAAAGTCCAGCGCGAGTCCACCATGTCATCCACGAGAAGCACCGCTCCCGGGAGGATCTCGTCCTGGTTGACCGCCAGCGAACCGATAACATTTTTTGCCTGCTTGTCGCTGTTCTCCATAATCTTCTGTTCTGGGCGCGTCTCTTTCCTCGCAAGTGTTTCCCTATAGGGTAGGCGCAGCGCCGCCGCAAGGCGTCGAGCGAATGCTGGGACCAACTCGGGACGCCGGTGCGAGGGCACGGAGGTTACCCACATCGGAGGCGGCCCCGGGACGCCACTCACTCACCAGGGCTGAGCACGCATCTACGAGGTCGTCAGAGAAGTGATCGTCTCGATATTTGGCGAGCCGCACCACGTTTCCCCATCCGGCGTCGCCCCAGAAACACAGCGCCCTTCCCGGCTGCGCCCGATGATGAGGCGCGATCGACTTGCCGGGAGGCCATTGCTTTCGTGGTTCGATAGGTAGGCTCGCACGACGCAGGAACGCGACGGCGTCACGGATGCAGTGACGGATCTGTCGACGCGGGCAAGTCGGGCAGATCGGGACGCACGAAGGCGCCGGGATCACCGTCCAAAGATCGGATCAGAAATCCCATGTGGCCGGAAGACAACCGCACGTACTCCTGCATCTGCTCCCGCTCCCTGCGCCTGAGTTCCGTGAGCCGATCAGCTCGTTCCCAGAATCCATCGCTCAGGGTCACAGCCGTGAGCTGCCACTTACCATCAAGCGTTGCGACCGGTGCTCCGGCGATTCCAGCGAGAGTAGCTGAATCGTCTTCAGTATCCGGCCGTTGCTGACATTAACCTTCGATTCCAACTCGCGAATCGACAAACCCTCGGGTGCCGCCTCCAACGCTCTGAGAACCGCTGCGACCTGATCACGTGTTGGAAAGGCGCTCTCTATGAAGTAATCGGTAATCTCGATCTCCTCGGCACCGCTAAGCAGCACTCCGTAGGCGGCATCCAGCGCCCGCCCGGCACGCCCCACCTGCTGATAGTAGGCGACCACGGAACCCGGCGTCTGGTAATGGACGACGAAGGTGAGGTCCGGCTTGTCGAACCCCATACCCAGCGCCGTCGTCGCCACCAGCGCCTTGAGTTTGTTGTCGAGCAACGCCTGTTCCAGCTCCGCCCGCCCATCCCCCGTCCTTCCGGTGTAGGCCTCCACGTCGATTCCGCGAGTCTTGAGCCATCCGGCTACCTGCTCAGCGTCGCGAACCGTGAGAGTGTACACGATCCCGCTGCCTGGAAACTTCGGAATCTGGTCGGCCAACCAAGCGAGCCGCTCGGCCTGACTCGACATACGAATGGTCTGCAAGGCGAGCGACGAACGGCTGAGGTCGCCACGTGAGATCTCCAGGTTCGGACCGAGAATTTCCGCCAAGTCCTGCAGCACACGATCGTTCGCCGTCGCCGTGGTCGCCAGCAACCGGAGGTTGGGGGGTAATATATGAAGCATGCGCTCGATCAGCCGATAGTGGGGACGGAAGTCATGTCCCCAGTCGGAGATGCAGTGCGCTTCATCGATCACGATCAGAGCGATCCGGTCGGCGATTTCCGCCAACACCTCGTCACGGAAGCGTTCGTTGGCGAACCGTTCGGGGGAAACGAGTAGTATGTCCACCTCGTTACGGCGCATTGAGGCCTCAACCTCCCGCCAACCTTGCTGGTTGTCCGAATTGATCGTCTCGGCCCTGACACCCATCCGTTGCGCCGCGTCGATCTGGTTTCTCATCAGCGCCAGCAATGGGCTGACGAGCAAAGCGGGGCCCATGCCCTGCTCGCGCAACAGTTTCGTCGCAATGAAATAGACGAAGCTCTTGCCCCACCCGGTCTTCTGGACCACCAATAGTCGTCCGTTCGCCTCCACCACGTGCCGGATGGCCTCTTCCTGGCCGGTTCGGAACTCTGCGTCTGAATCCGCAACGCCAGTTCGAAGCAGAGCCAAAGCACGCGTCGCAACGTATGTCATGTGGGAACAACCCTTGTCCGTTCGCGCTTCCAGACGCCTACCACGTATCGGCCATTCGCTCCAGGAGTGGCGAGACGTCGACGTCGAACGCCCCCCCAGCAACGCCCGTGTCGGGTCGTTGACCGATACGAACGGATTGTGCGCGACGAGGCCGCTATCGATCCAGCCCACCGCGACATAGCTGTGCCACACGCCCTGCCGCACGATCGCGTCGAACAGCGCCGACAGCCGGTCGCCGAAGTTGCACAGGTAGAAGGAGCAGATCAGCGGCCGGCCGGTGTAGACCGAGCAGCGCCGGTCGCGCAGCCAGTGGCAGAAGCCGTCCCCGCCCTGCCGCGGGACGATCGGCTCGCCGGTGTTCCATTCGTAGAGCAGCGTCGCCTCCGGCTCCGAGGCATGGAACTGCCGCCGCAGGTCGGCGATGCCGGCGGCGCGCGTCATCCGGGTCCGGGCGCTCCGGCAGCTCCAGGTGGTCGCGGAGAAGCTGCTGGCGGCGGAGTCCCAGCGCCCGTTCCAGCCGCGGCAGATCCGCGCCGAGCACCGGCACCCGGTCGCGGCAACAAAGCCCACAGCCGGCGCAGCCCACCGTCGCCAGACCGGGGCGGAGCCGCATCCGCTCCAGGGCGGCAATCAGATCGCCAACCGTCGCGCGTTCGTCGTAGCCGGCAAGCTCGATCTCGTCCCGCTGCAGGACCAACCGCACCGAGCCATCCGTGGCGTCCATCACCTGCCGGAGACTACGGTAGTCGAGAGTCCCCCGCTCGGCATACCCTCGCCGGGTGCCCGCCACCGAACCGATGAACGCGCAGCGGCTCGAGGCGTTCTTCGCGCACGTCGCCGCCCTGAAGCGCTTGCCGCGCACCGGCTGGGTGCAGCGGGGTGTCCCGGATCCGGAGTCGGTCGCCGCGCACTCATTCGGCGTGGCGGCGCTGGCGGCGGTCACCGCGTCGGCGGTCGGCGCCGATCCGGCGCGGGCGGTGCTCGTTGCCGTGATCCATGACGTAGCGGAGGCGCTCACCGGCGATCTGACGCCCGCCGACGGCGTTCCCGGCGACACGAAACGCCGCCGGGAGGAGCAGGCCGCGCGACGCATCCTGGCCGGCGTCGACCCCAACGGAACGCTCATGGCCGCGTGGCTGGACTACGCCGAGCGCCGCACCCCGGAAGGGCGGCTGGTCAAGGATCTCGACAAGATCGATATGGCGCTGCAGGCGGATGCCTACGCACGCGAAGGGACCCCGGCAGCCGGCACGCTGCGCCGATCCGCCGAGCGCACGATCCAGACGGCGGCGGTGCGCGCGCTGCTGCCGCCGGCGGAGCGGGCGCCATGAGCCCGCCAGCCGCGATCCGCTGGGGGATCATCGGCTGCGGCGACGTCACCGAGGTCAAGAGCGGGCCGGGCTTCCAGAAGGCAACCGGGTCCCGGCTGGTGGCGGTGATGCGGCGCAACGGCGACGCAGCGCGCGACTACGCGCGCCGCCACGGGGTGCCGCGCGCGTATGACGACGCAGCCGAGCTGATCGACGACGCCGAGGTCGACGCGGTGTACGTGGCCACGCCGCCGTCGTCCCATCGCGACTACGCCCTGCAGGCGCTGGCGGCGGGCAAGCCGGTGTACGTGGAGAAGCCCATGGCCTGCTCCCACGACGAATGCCTGTCGATGAACGCCGCCGCCGAGGCGGCCGGCCTGCCGCTGTTCGTCGCCTACTACCGGCGGACGCTGCCGCGCTTCGTGGCGGTGCGCGACGCGCTGCTCAGCGGCAGCATCGGCACCCCGCTGACGGTGACGGCACAATATGCGAGTCCCCCGGATGCCTCGCTCGGCTCCGGCCCGTTGCCGTGGCGATACCGGCCGGAGATCGCCGGCGGCGGGCTGTTCGCGGACATGGGCTCGCACGTGCTGGACCTGCTGGACCACCTGCTGGGCCCGATCGAGGAAGTGCGCGGCTTCGCGGTGAACCAGCTCGGCACCTACCGGGCGGAGGATGCCGTGGCGTTCGCAGTGCGCTTCCGCGACGGCGTCATCGGCACCGCCCGCTTCGCCTTCACCGCTCGCGAGCAGATCGACCGGGTCGAGATCGCCGGCAGCGACGGCGTGTTGCGCTACGCCACGTTCGCCGAAGGCCCGTTCGAGATCGTGGCGGCCGACGGCACCACGCGCACCGACATCGCCCATCCCGCGCACGTGCAGCAGCCGCTGATCCAGTCGATCGTGGATGAGCTCCGCGGCTTCGGGAGTTGCCCGAGCACGGGAAGGAGCGCCGCGCGCACCGGTTGGGTGATGGATCGAGTGTTGGCGGAGTACCGGAGCGGCTGACGCGTTCACGTCCCGCGGAACGCGCGAACGCGCACCTGCCTTTGAGGCACGGGTGCGATGTCCCCCACCCGACTCCGTCAGCGGGTGCGCGAATGGTGATGTGCGGGTTAACGGAAACGGGTAACGATGCCCGGTCGGTCTTGTCGACCTCCCAGGGCACCGTCCCCGCCATTCGCTCAGCTCGGCTGTCCTATCTCTTTCGTTTCGGACCTACCGGCGCTGGCTACATCTGGTCGTCGGGATGCTCGACCATCCAGGCCCCGTCGGCATCCTGAGACGCCATGAAGTGCCAATTCCCTGCCGTCACTATCGGTGACGTAGAACGTGCCTTCCTTGGCCAGACCGTTCTCGTACATGCCCTCGAAGCGGGAGCCGGTCGCCCAGACATAGACGCCTTCGCCGTTAGGCGCGCCACCCATGAAGCCGCCCTCATACATGTCGCCGCTAGGCCACTTCATCATGCCGGAGCCGTCGATGCTCCCGCCCACGAAGTCGCCTTCGTAGCTGGTGCCGTCGGTCCACATCAGCATGCCGGCCCCTTCGATGGTCTCCGTCACGAAGATGCCGCTGTAGGTCAGGCCGTCGGGCCAAGTGAGCATGCCGTAGCCGTTGATGCGCCCGGCGGTGAAGTTGCCTTCATACGTCGCGCCGGTCGGCCACATCATCATGCCGGTACCGGCCATCTCGCCAGCCTGGAACGGCCCCTCGTACATGGCGCCCGAAGGCCACGTCAGCCGGCCTTCGCCGTGCGGCAGACCGGACTCGAATGCACCTGAGTACATGGTGCCGTCACTCCAGGTGTAGGTGCCCTGGCCGTGGACCTTCCCGTCCTCGAACTCGCCCTCGTAGGACGAGCCGTCGTCGTACGTGAAGCTTCCTGTCTTGGCCCAGGCAGCCGTCGCGCCGACGAGTGCGATAGTCAGAAGAGCTGTCAGAACTTTCATGATGCCAAAACAATCTCAGATTCTGAGAGTTTTCGTCAACCCGTCGTGATACGATTTGCATTGTATCGACAAGGAGGCTCGCATGTTGACCCACGAACGGCTGGAAACCGGCTGGACCACCACCGAGGAGGACCGGGCGGCAGCGGCCGAGCTGGCGGCGCGCATCCCCCAACGCGTCTTCGACGCCCACATGCATCTCTATGACATCCAACACTTTCCGCGTCTGAGCCCGATGCTCGAGTGGGGACCGGAGCGGGTCGGCCTTGCCGAATGGCGGGAGCTGGTCGGCGCGCAGCTCGGCGGCCCCGAGCGGATGACAGGCGCCCTGGTCCTGCCGTTTCCGGCCGCGGACCTGCCGATCGGCCCGAAGAACGATTACGTCGCGGCGCAGACCGCCGGCCACCCGACGGCGATCCGTGCCTACTTGGTCGCTGCGGACACGACGCTGGCCGAGGTGGAAGCGGACCTCGACGGTGAGGGGATCGGCGGCTTCAAGTGCTACCACTGCTACAGCGCCCGCGAGGACACGCAGCAATCGTACATCGACGAGTTCCTGCCCGACTGGACGTGGCAGGTCGCCGATGAGCGCGGCTGGTTCATCATGCTGCACATCGTGCGCGATCCGGCACTGGACGATCCGGAGAACCAGCGCCAGATCCGCGAGAAGTGCGAGCGCTTCCCGAACACGCAGCTCATCCTCGCGCACGCGGCGCGCGGCTTCCACGGCCCCAACACCACCAGGGGGATCGCCTCCCTGCGCGGGCTGCAGAACGTCTGGTTCGACACCTCCGCGATCTGCGAGGCGGAGCCCATGATCGCGATCATGGACGAGTTCGGGCCGCGCCGACTGGTGTACGGCTCCGATTTTCCGGTCTCGCACCAGCGCGGGCGCTCGATCACGCTCGGCACCGGGTTCGCCTGGGTCGCCACCGACCAGCTCGAGTGGAACGACCGCGCCTTCTTCGGGCAACCGATCCAGGTCGGCCTTGAGGAGGTGCGCGCCATCTTCCACGCGGCCGACCGGTTCGGGCTGAACGAAGCCGACCTGCAGGACGTGTTCTGCGACAACGCGGAGCGGCTGCTGGGGCTGCGAGCGGTCGACCCCGATCTGGGCCAGAAGAGCTACGAGCGGGCGCTCACCATCATCCCGCGCGGCAACCACCTGCTCAGCAAGAACCCGGACCGCATGGCGCCCGGCCAGTGGCCGCCCTATTTTCGTGAGGCGCGCGGCTGCGAGGTGTGGGACGAGGCGGGACGCCACTTTTTCGACTGCTCCTCGCACGGGATCGGCGCGACCATCCTGGGGTTCCGCGACCCGGACGTCACCCGCGCGGTGATTCGGCGAGTCAGCCTGGGGAGCTGCTCGACCCTCAATCCGCGCGAGGAGCTGGAGCTTGCCGACCTGTTGTGCGGCCTGCATCCCTGGGCGGAACGGGTGCGCTTGGCGCGCACGGGCGGCGAGACGATGACCGTGGCGGTGCGCATCGCCCGCGCCACTACCGACCGCTCGGTGGTGGCGATCAGCGGATACCACGGCTGGCACGACTGGTACCTGGCGGCCAATCTGGGAGAGAGCGACGCGTTGCGCGGCCACCTGATGCCGGGGCTGGAGCCGCTCGGCGTGCCGCGCGAGTTGCGCGGCACGGCGCAGGTATTCGAGTGGGGCGACATGGAGCGGTTCGACCGCATCATCGCCGAGCACGGCGACCGGCTGGCGGCCGTGGTCATGGAACCGTGCCGTGGTCAGGATCCCGATCCGGGGTACCTGGAGCACATCCGAGCCGAGGCGCACCGGGTGGGCGCGCTGCTGATCTTCGACGAGACCTCCATCGGCTTTCGCCTGTGAGCGCGCCGGGGCGCACGCCCGCTTCGGGGTCGATCCCGACCTGGCCGCGTTCGGCAAGAGCCTGGGCAACGGCCACGCCATCGGCGCGGTGATCGGCACCGCGGCCGCCATGGAGGGCGCCGAGCACTCGTTCATCTCCTCCAGCTACTGGACCGAGGGCGTGGGCCCGGCGGCGGCGGTGGCCGCGGTCACGAAGATGACGCAGCAGCTCGACGTGCCGGCGTTGTGGCGCGGTCGGCCGCCGCGTCAAGGAGGCATGGCAGCGCCAGGCGGCGGCCGCCGGTGTGCCGCTGGTGGTCGACGACGCCTATCCGTGCATCGCGCACGCTGCGTTCGACCACGAGCAGGCGAAGGAGCTCAGCACGCTGTACACGCACCTGATGCTGGAGCGCGGCTTCCTGGCTCCGCCGGTCATCTACTGCTCGGTGGCGCACACGGAGGAGGTGCTCGACAAGTACGAAGCGGCGATGGTGCCGGTCATGGCCGAGCTCAGCGACGCGATCCGAAAGGGAGACATCGCCGACCGGCTGCGCGGCCCGCTGCCCGTGGAGGGCTTCAGGCGCCTGGTCCGCTGAGGCTCGCGGACGGAGGCTGCTCAACACCGATGTGAATGACAGCAAGTACGTAGCGCTCATCGACCATCTGCGCGGTCTGCCGGCGGAGACGGAGTGGCTGGAGTTCAAACGCAGCTTCCATGAACCGGAACAGCTCGGGCAGTATCTGTCGGCGCTTGCGAATTCCGCCTGCCTCAGTAGCCAGTCGGGTGGCTATCTGGTGTTCGGTATCAACGACGAGTCACACGAGGTCATAGGGACCGACTTCGATCCGTACACGACCAAGGCAAAAGGCAATCAGGACCTGCTGCCGTGGCTTGGCGCGGGCCTGCAGCCGCACCGGTGTTCGTCGTGCCACCTCACCTCCCATCCCTTCGGACGGCCTCTTTCTGTGTCGTCGTCTCTTTCTGTCGTGGCGGCCTCTCTGCCAGGATCAACGGTCAGCTTCCACCGAAAGGCCTATGTTCGCGTCGGCGCCAGCAAGACCGACACTCAGCAGCATCCGGAGAGGGAAGAACGCGCTCGATCTGGACGCGCTTGCCGTCAAAGAGCGACTTGTTCTGCGCGTTGTCTCCGTTCGTCTCTGCTCACGCGAGGTCTCTCTGACGTTGCGTCCCTGTACGTTCTCTCGATCTCCGTGTCTCACTGCCCTAGGCGCCGACTCGCAAATTTCGCCATCAGCACACTCTCTTCGTGACGCCTCGAGGCTGGGCTCGAGCGTTCCTCTATACTGCACGGTGCTGCGACAGGGCGCGGTGACGAACACCGCGCTGCTGTTGCTGGGGCGGCCGGAATCGTCGGTTCTGCTCGCGCCGACGGTCGCCAGGATCTCCTGGGTGCTCAAGGACGACCACAATCGTGAGCTCGACTACGAGCACATCGACCGCGCGCGTCCTCATGCCGGGGACCTGCCTGCTGGAGCGACGTACGGACGCAACCTCACCGTGCGCGCTCTTCCGAATGGGACCCTGTTCCCGCAGGAGATCACGCAGTACGACCGATTGGTGATCCGCGAGGCTGTGCACAATTGCATAGCGCACCAAGACTATGCGCTGCGCGGGCGGATCCTCGTCGTCGAGTTCCCCGACCGCGTCCTGACGACCAACGTCGGCGACTTCCTGCCTGTGACGTCGAGACGGTCCTCGGCAGGACGCCCCCCAGGCCATCTACCAGCCAAGCACCGTTCCTGAACGCGACGCAAGTGGTCGAGCGGACTGATCGACACTCAGGGGGGCGGTATCAAGCGCATGTTCGAAACGCAGAGGAGGCGTTCGTTCCCGCTCCCGGATTACGATCTGACCGACACGAGTCGCGTGGCCGTAACCAACCACGGACGCATCCTCGACGAGCACTACACCCGGCTCCTGATGGAGGGCCTCGATCTGGACCTCGATCTGGTGATGCTCCTCGACCGGGTGCAGAAAGGTTTGCGCATCGAAAAAACCGGGAAGCGGCACCGACCGTGTGAAGACAGAAATCCGGCTTGGTCGAGGACCGATCGCCGCTACCGACCTGACGGTCGCCGGGTCCGTGGCCAGAGCGACTGGCAGCGCTGGCCGACACATCCGGGAACGCGGGTTCGACAATCAGTACTACCTGGACATGATCTTCACGCTAGTGCGTGAGCATGGTCCGGTCGACCGCAGAAATATCGATCAAGCCCTGAAGACGAAGCTTCCCGATCGGCTAACGGACGAACAGAAACGGGCGAAGATCAGTAATCTCTTGCAGTACTTGCGTATGTCTGGGAAAGTCGTGAACCAGGGAACCCGCTCGCGGCCCGCGTGGGTGGCCCGCGGACCGGCATGCGGGAAAGGACCTTCATAAATTGGATGACGCATCAGAACCTTGCCATAGAAAAGAAATCGCCTCGGGCCATCGCCTCAATTCATTCTATAATAGTCATTCTATAATAGGGTTTTGTGCTTTATTGAACGTCGTCCACATCAGGGTTTTCAATAAAGGGGCTCGGCGGAGCCCTTTGTGCGCTTGCCAAGCACCCGAGTCGCAACGCACACGGTACGGTGTTGCGTCGGCTGGTGGCGCCAGATTCTGTGCCGCAACCAACGGCGCGCCTCCCGTTCCTGTCTCATGCGCTCGTCGCGCTGACGTTGATGATTCCCGTCACCGCTTACGCCGCGCCGCAGGGCGACTCGGTAGACGCGTTCTTCGCGGTCGTCGGCGCAGAGCCGGAAACGGCGGCGGATCTGACGGTCGCCGACGTGCGCGCCGCCATCTCCGCCGGCGCGCCGCTCCAGTCGGACGGCGAACGCGACACGACGTCGTTGATGTACGTCGCGGGCTACAACCCGGACCCTGACGTGATGCGTGCGCTGCTCGCTGCCGGCGCCGATGTGGCGGTGCGCGACCGGCACGGTTGGACGGCCCTCAACTTCGCTGCTGCCTTCAACACCAACCCCGCGGTCGTTCGGACGCTGCTCGCTGCCGGGGCTGAGACTGCCGCAAGCGGCGATTACGAGGTGCTTCCCGCTCGCTCTGTGGCCGGCCATAGCCCCGTACTGGACGTCATTTCCGATATGATCGACTACGGTGACGTGGAGAGCCCCCTGCCTGGCGGCGACGCCACGCTGATGGCTGCGGCCGCCTTCAATTCCAATCCCGAGGTCATACGTACGCTGCTCGCCGCCGGAGTGGCCGAGGTGATGGCCCGCGCCGAGGAGGGAGAGACCGCTCTGATGGCAGCCGCCGCCTACAATGCGAATCTGGAGGTTGCCCGCGTGCTGCTCGTCGCAGGAGCAGACGCAAACGCTGCTGACGATACCGGCTGGACGATCTTGATGTCGGCCGCGCTTTCGAACCGAAACCCGGAGGCGCTGCAGGCATTGATCGACGCCGGCGCCGACCCTCACGCCAGGGCGGAGGCCGGCGAGACGGCGCTCATGATCGCGGCGTCGCACAACGATCGGGACGTGCTGCAGCTCCTGCTCGATCACGGCATCGAGATCGACGCGCGCGATAGAGAGGGGTGGAGCGCCCTCATGGCCGCGGCTGCCTTCAATCAAGACCCCCAGGTCGGGCGTCTCTTGCTGGCTGCCGGCGCCGAAACGAAGCCCGGCGGCTCGGTAGGATCCAGGGCTTTGATAATGCCCGGCTGGCCCGAGGAGATCACCGCGGCCGGAGAGGCGATCGGCGAGGCCGGCATCGCCGCGTTCGAGCTCACCCCGGGCGGTGAGCCGGCCGTGTTGGTTGCGGCGCTCTACGGACAGAACCTCGACGTGCTGCAGGCGCTGATCGACGTCGGTGCTGACATCCTCGGCGCGCATACGACGGACGGATGGACGGCCGCGATGGCGGCAGCCTTCAATCCCAACCCGGACGTGATGCAGTTCCTCATCGATGCCGGGGTCGACATTCACGCGCGTACGCGGCAGGGCTGGACCGCCCGTCAGGTACGCAGACCGATTCAACCCGAATTCCCTCGTGACGCAGACCCTGCTCGATGCCGGCGCGCGCCTGGAGCCGGGCGCGGCGCCGGTCGAAACGGCGGCGACACCGGCGATGACTTGCGCCGGCAGCGTCGCCGTCGGCGAGGCGCCGAACAGCGCTGAACTCATCTCCGACTGTGAGGCTCTGCTGAGGGCCAGCGATGCGCTCGATGGCGGTGCCGGGGTGCTGAATTGGGATCTCGATAGGCGGATCGGTGACTGGATGGGCGTATCGCTCAGGGCTGACCGCGTGATCGGACTGGATCTTCGGGAAGCGGGGCTGCAAGGACGGATCCCACAGGTGCTGGGTGCGCTCACCGAACTGGAGGATCTGGACCTCGGCGACAACGAGTTGACCGGCGACATACCGCCGGAACTGAGTGACCTCGCCAATTTGTGGGGATTGTTTCTCGACGAGAACCAGCTCTCCGGCAGCATCCCCGCCGCGTTTGGTCAGATTGGCACGCTTGTCAGACTGTGGCTCAGCGACAACCTGCTGAGCGGTCATATCCCCCCGGAGATCGGGAATCTCGACGAACTTCGCAGCCTTTGGCTGGACGACAACGAGCTGACCGGCCCGATCCCGACGGAGCTGGGTAACCTCAGCAGTTTGCGGGGCCTGTATCTGCACCACAATCGGCTCACCGGATCGATACCATCGACCCTCGCCAACCTTACCGATCTCACCAGCCTGTGGCTGAGCGACAATCGCCTGACCGGCGACATCCCCCCATCAGTTGGCACGTTGCACCGTCTGGACAGCCTGTGGCTTCACGACAATCAGTTGACCGGCAGCATCCCGCCAGAATTGGGTGACCTCACCAATCTGGAGGAGCTTTCCCTGTACGGCAACCGTTTGACAGGATTCATCCCCGGTGAGCTCTCCAACCTCCGCAACCTCGAGGACCTGTGTCTCGATGACAACCGGCTGTCTGGAACCGTCCCACCCTGGCTCGGCTCACTCCGATATCTCGAGAGCGTCCGGCTCGATGACAACGAGCTCACCGGCCCCATACCAGCGGAACTGGGCGATCTCACCCACCTCGTCGAGATGGACCTCAGCTTCAACCGCCTGACGGGATCCATACCACCGGAGTTGGCGTCGCTCCGCGCTCTCAAGACTCTGGATCTCAGCATCAACCGGCTGACCGGGGACATCCCCTCCAAACCTAGGCGAGCTGGAGAGCCTCAAGAAGCTATTCCTCTACGACAACCGCTTGACCGGATGCCTGCCGCATGCACTGGCGCAGGCCAGGGACGATGGGGATCTGAGGGTGGAAACCGATCAGCTACCCGATTGCCCTGCTCCATCGTAGGCTGCCAGCGTCATGCGCATCACCGGCATCACGCTGACCGCGTTCTCGTACGGCGACACCGAGCCCGGCCTCTGGAACGGGATCATCGGCTATCCGCCGCGCCCGCGGCGCAAGGGGTTCTCGCGGCTCACCGTCACCACCGACGACGGGGCGGTGGGCATGGCGCCGGGTCCGGGGCCGAACCAGGCGCTCATCGAGCAGTTGTCCACGGTCGTGATGGGGCAGGATCCGTTGGCGGCCGACGCGCTCTGGCAGCGCATGTACCAGGGGAACTGGCGCAAGCCGGTCGCCAAGGGCGAGCACATCCGCGCGATGGGGGCGATCGACAACGCCCTCTGGGACCTGCGCGGCAAGGTGACCGGCCAGCCCGCGTGGAAGCTGCTCGGCGGCGCGCAGCGCGAGCTTCCCGTGTACGCGGCCGGAGGCTACTACCAGGAAGGCAAGGGGCTGGCCGAGCTGGCGGCCGAGGCGGCGCACGCGGTGGAGCTGGGCTTCCGGGCGGTGAAGATGAAGATCGGCTGGTCGGGGGTGACGCTGCGCGAGGACGCGGACCGGGTGCGCGCCGTGCGCGACGCGATCGGCGCGAACGTCGATCTCATGATCGACGCGAACAACGCCTGGGACTTCGCCACCGCGCTGCGCTTCGCGCGCCTGGTCGAACGTTACGACCCCTATTGGTTCGAGGAGCCGGTGCATGCCGACGACATGCAGGGCAGCGCGGCGCGCTGGCCCGCGCACAGCCGATCCCCATCGCCAGCGGTGAGAACGAGTTCACCCGCTGGGGCTTCCGCGACCTGATCGACGCGCGCGCCGCGCACTTCATCCAGGCCGATCCGAACGTCTGCGGCGGGCTCACCGAGTGGGTGAAGATCGCCGCCTACGCCGGCGCGCACCACCTGCCGATGGCCCCGCACGGTGACGGCCATCTGGGCGCGGTCGCGGTCGCCGCGGTCACCAACGGGCTGATCGTCGAGATGGGTCCGGCGCTGCTATCGACGAGCTGATCGCGCCGCCGGAGTTCCGCGACGGCAGGATCGTGATGTCCGACCGGCCCGGCCTCGGCATCGAGTGGAATGAACCCCGGATCGACCACTTGGCGCGTGATGGCTGACAAGCGGGATGAGATTCTTGCCTGCATAGCCCGTCATTACCCCCGCGACCGTTGTCCATGAGCCGCATATACGAGGGGGTGTGGGACCCGGAACTGGTCTCTGCACGCTGGGTGGAGGGCCGGTTCTTCGTCAAGGAGTATCCCGGGCAGACAAACGTAGACGAAGAACGACAGGCGCTCGATCTCGCCATGTACGCGCGCGACTGCGGCATACCGACTCCGAGGGTCATCGCAACTTGCTCCGAAGACCTGATCTGCAGGAGCGGCGACACGACGTTCGTCCTGTTCGAATGGGCGGATGGATGTCACCGCGAAGCGGTCCCTGTCACTGGAACAGATGGCACAAGCAGGTCGAGTCCTTGGGGATCTGCATCGTCACTTCAGCACGCTCGAGTCAAGGCTCCCCTCGGACACGTCGCGTTGGCTCAGATTCGACGCGGCCGACAAGCTGAGCGAAATCGATCACTACATACAGATCATCCGACGAAAATCCGAGCCGGACAGCTTCGACAGAGAGACACTTCCCTTGCTGATCGAACGCAAACAGCTCGTTCGGGAAGTTCCCAAGATCCTGCAAGCCCTCCCCACCCTCACAACTCAGGTGATACACAACGACTATGGCCTCCCGAACGTGATGTTCAGAGACGACAGGGTGTCTGCCGTTGTCGATTTCCAACCGCCGAGACCGTTCCTGATTGCGTACGAGGTCGGAAGGATCGCTTTTGGAACGCGCCCATGCGGCTCAGACGCTCTTCGCGAACCTGGGGACTGCACAGGCGATTCTGAGGTCAGTCTGGGAGACAAGCGCCGGTGACGGCCGAACTCGGTGAATCCGGCGCAACGGCGATGTCGCAACTCCCGGCTGTTACTGCGATCACATGTCCGATAGGATCGGCCATGGCACTACCGCACTTTCCCACCAAGTACGGCAGCCCGGCGATCATCACCGCCCGCCAATCGATCGAGCATGGTCACCCGTCGCGCCCCCTGCCGGAGTGTCCGCCCGACCTGATCCTGCTCTTTCAGAAGAGACTGTGGCGTGAGGTGAGCGCCTCCGCGGTGGAAAAGGCAGCGGGTGACCGCGCGCCGTTCGTGGTGTTGGACCGCGGCCAAGCACCGGTGGCCGTTGCCGGTGGATTCGGAGTCGGCGCGCCGGCGGAAGCGGAAGCGCGGGCCGACCCCACGTTGCTGGATTCCTGCCAACGAGCGCTGGCGGCCGCTGAAATCGATGCCACCATCGGCAGTACCTGGACCACGGACGCCCCTTTCCGGGAGACCGAGGCCGAGGTGCGAGAGATGCAAGCCGATGGAG
>CASHTH010003567.1:0-32818 GCA_030341885.1 Geodia barretti
AATATATGTACATACATGTGTTGACAAAGGATAGAGGGCAAAAGTTGGTAAGTGGAGAATGAGAAGATGAGAGAGATGCTCACCAGTGGGGAATAGGGACTGGACTCTCTCTAGAACATGGTGACACTCTCCATCTCCCAGCTGGTAGAGGACATCCGACACATGCTCCAATGTCAGTGAGGAGGTTCAGTGGAAATCACTCTGAGCACTTCTGCTTTCCTCTCCTATTCACTGGACCCACTGAGACTTATCTTATCAGTATGGACTATGGCACATCCATCCCAGACCAAAGTGCCACCAGTGTGTCAGGTAATGAGTCCAGACTGTGACGTCAGTTGGAGAGAGTGAGGTGATCTGATATCTGTGAGGATCAAAGGACACTTTCATCAACATCATAACTGACATGACCAGTGCAACAAGATTTTTCTGTCATATCAATACACCACCTACTATATACTGTAGTATGTAAGCCAGTGTCATGAATAATGTTGTCCATGATGAATTACAGAGAGTGGGTGGGTTCTTACACATCTCAGCTATTTACAGCAATCAAACTCACAAACTATGCCTTACACGTACTAAATGTACGTACACATGGACAGAGTATTACAGTACTGTACTGCACATGTACATTCTCATACTGACCATGTGTGTGTGGTAATTGTCTGACAGTCTCCAGGGCCGTGTGCTCCCCCAGGAACCCTAACACACCAGCTATCCTCCCCCACGACACACCAGGTACAGTCTGGAGGCAGTACTGCAGACCAGCCACTCTCTTCTCTTCTTCACTTGAGTATGATCTACTGTCTCTGATCTGACTCATCACTGACACGGGCACACCAAGACACTCCAGTAGCCCAGTCTCTAACTCAATGCCCCAGAACTCTCTCACAGTAGCCACAGCACCTGCTACAGAGTGTGGAGTGAGGCTGTCATCTGGAGGGAGGAGGGGCAGGAGTGACAGTAACAATCACAAAAGAACTAACATCTTCACCAGTCTACAGACTGGACTGGCTATGATATCACCTGTTCCTCATCATTTGTAGGTGCATGTAAGTTACAAATAATTGTTGCAGGTATTGAAGGAACTTGTGTCAGTATATAAGCACAAGCTAAACAATGCAGATTCCGTACAATATTTTCTCCACTGCCACAGTCTGTTTAATTATTGTAAGCACGTGAATATGTAGGCATAATACACAGATATGTATGTATGTAGAAACTTCGATTGAGCATGTGCAATGGTAACAGGCTCTTTGGGGTGCATGAGCTGCGTGGGTGATCATGATTAGCCAGCCAGTAAGCAAAACATGTTGGTTTCTATGGATACACATACCGGTGAGAGGCTCAGCATTGGATCTTATGGAGTCGGCCAGCTCTGTTTCTCCCATCTTGTCCAGGGCAATAATGAGTCTCCTCCAGCTGGCTAGAGGGTCGGTGTTGATCCAGTACGATATAGCCTGCTGCTTTTGATCTGGGAAGTTGGCCGTGATCTCTTTCTGCTTTGATTCAGGTATGAGGAGGTATCGTGTCAATGACCGACTCCTCTCTCCACCCCACCACCTCTTCACCTCCCTCACTACTGCCAGTACATTGGAGGTAGTGAGGGGAACACCTGCCATGGAGTACACACATGTAGTGATGTATAGCATCCGTAATCTATATAGACTGTGAACTAGCTCATTAATTTTCTTTTGTTAATAGTACGTGGACCACACCCTTCGTGAGGTGCTTGCACATGTAATGTGGGTGGGGCACATGGTCTTTCAGAATGGCAGGGAAGGCTGAGTGAACAGGTCTTTCAAAGTTTGCTAAATGAGGCAGCTGGGAATCATCTAATTGTGCTTGCACATGTAATGTGGGTGGGGCACATGGTCTTTCAGAATGGCAGGGAAGGCTGAGTGAACAGGTCTTTCAAAGTTTGCTAAATGAGGCAGCTGGGAATCATCTAATTGCCCCAGCGTCAATCCTTTTTTTAGGTCTACACCCTTTTATGTAAAGTACAACTCTCCCTACACTTCACCCAATTACACTAGCTATTATCTAGTCCCTGAACTGTGCCCAATATACTTACTTCGTTTCACTCTCAGAGTGCTCTGGGCCATTTTACTGGGTTAGCTACTGACAGAGAGACTCGGCGGCTTGCTGGACAGCAGGAGAAGGCCGCGCGCTCAGCCAGGCACAGGGCCGGCCGGCCGGACGGTCTACCTCGACGTGCGTGCGCGCGTGTGCGTGTAAAAGCAGCAGTAAACAACTAATACGAGCCCCACCCACAAAAACCAAATGCGCATGCGCGCGTGGTGGCCAATGGCCCGTTCACGGCTGTTTCAATTACACGTAGCAACTTAGTGACGTCACGTTTACATAATGAATGTAACCCATACATTTAACGTAGCAACGTGCGCTAGCAACAGAGCGGCTCTACTTTGCGGTGCTGTTGCGCTTCCAGCGTAAGTAGGCGGAGTTTATATTGTTTACCACGTGGACCGCCGTGGAAGGAGCTGTCTGTAGGTATGTCGTTTATCGGGCGAAGTGACTTCTTGCCTGCGTTACTGGTGGCGAATTCGAGAGCAAACGGGGTCGCTGGGATATCGTGTATCGGGCTGCCAGCAATTTTT
This sequence comes from Geodia barretti, assembly GCA_030341885.1. Taxonomy (NCBI): domain Eukaryota; kingdom Metazoa; phylum Porifera; class Demospongiae; order Tetractinellida; family Geodiidae; genus Geodia; species Geodia barretti. The sequence goes on from CASHTH010003567.1 coordinate 2,619, forward strand.
CGAGGAAAGAAAGAATCATAAGTTGAAAGGAGATGTTCTGACGCATCCCTTCGTTTACCCTAGACGACGGCAAGCATTTTTCTTAGGACGGGAAAGGTGGGCAAAGCAGCACCTGTTTTTGTGATATACGTGTGCACTAACAAGATAAACAGCGGAAACGTAGATACTATGGTTAGTCTCTATTCCTCTGAGGTGGCACTACTCTTTCTTCTTTGTAGGAGAGGACATACTCTCCTATGGTGTTCCTGGGTTACCAGCCTCAGCTGCTGCTCTCTGTCGTGCACATTGGCATAGACCCTCTTCAGATTATTGTAGGCCGCATGGATGGACTCAGCTCCCTGCTCCCCAAGCATACCAAACCCAACCCTCCACTGTCTAAGAAATTCTATGGTGTGTTCTTCAAGTAGGTGCAGCTTTGGAGTTATGGATGACTCTGGAAATTTCTCGCGGTAGAAGTTCATAAATGTTAGTATGTGAGACTCTAAAGGAAGAGGTTTGTATAAATATTGTATGTCCATAACAGTATATATCATTTTACCTAAATCAGATAGATCTTTGTCTGAAAGGTAGGTTTGTGAGGTATAGCCTTGATGGCACTTCGCAAAGAGGGTGAGAGCAGTTTTGAGGTTAAGGGTGTTTCCCTTGCCTTCTCCAGGAGTGCTGGGCATCTTTCATCTGCCACTGTCGTGATTGCCAGACACAGAGTTGCTATGTTGAGTTCCTATGTTGTGTATGAATCGTATGTGGAAGCAGAAACAAAAGGTAAGTGCACAACAAGCATCATGTGTACATTTCTGTTACCTTTAGACATTTGTGGGCATGATTGCCCGTAAACGTCCCACCATAGTATGCCTCACGATGCACTTTTAGCTTTCCCAGGGTCTCATCCAGCGCTCGGCAAAAGGGCCCGTCATCAAGGTCAAAACCATCTCTACATTGCTGTTTTATTCGTGCTATTTTCTCTTCCTTTGGTAATAATAATAATATTATAAAACCAGCTGTGTGTATTAGTATTGTACTTACAATGTCAGGTATCATGTCCCTTTTTTTGATTGCTTCCTGTCTTAGGTTTTGGACCAGCTGGCTTGTCTGCCCTAGTCTCATGGCCACTTCTGTGGTGAGCTGATCTAGTGTTGTGGAATAGTGTGTGACCCACTCTTTCTTCTCTTCCAGCTTCTGTATCTCCTGAATTCTCTCTGAGTAGAGTGCAAATCCATGCCTGTCTCCTTCTCTCCCCTTTCCATTCATAGCCAGCTCCAAGTCCAGTTTGTGGCATTCACTCTCCATTAGCCGCCATAGCCTCATGAAAATGCCGAGGGAAACATGCAAGCCTGGCAGTGCAGCCTGTACAGTGCGTTGGTGTGTATTGTTATTTTTTAAATTGCTAGACTTTACCTGAGAGATGGGTATGTTGACGAGCTTCTCACTGATAACATTGTTGTTGTGCTTTGCCTGTTTTATTTCACCTTTGCCAAGGGAGGAGAATTGCTGGTAGTCTGTGTATAGTGATTGCAGAGTATGTCTGGGGGAGCAACCACGCTGTTGAGGTGGTTTCTGCATCTGGTTGTGAGTGATGGTACAGTAGAGACAGCTGTAACGTCCTATACATTGTAAATTTTTAAGCAAAGTGTCCATATTGCACAATTTTTACACGTACCACTTGCTCCTGAGATTCCGTAAGCTCGGCTTAGGAACTCATAATCTCCGGAAAGAAAAACTCTGATGCGTTTCCCCCTGTACCAGAGTAGTATGTGTATGTACATGTGAATTTCCCAAAATGTACTATTTCACCTCCAGGTCTCATTTTGTAACCTTTTCACCTGCTCCCGATACCGTCCCAGAGCTATCTTGAGGTTTATCACTGAGTCATTAGCCTCAAATGCAGTGAACACACAGGTGTTCTGGATGGAATTAGGGTGAGGGGTGTTCACTACTTGAAGCGACATTTTGAAACTCTCTCCTCCCTTGTCGCCACCGAGCTTAATCCACACCTCCTCTGGAGGAATGGTACCTCCATGCCAGGTGAGTCTGTCGGCACTATAGATTTGTTATGTGATTGTACATGTATATATCAGCATGCAGGTGTGCATTTAAATACCTGGCATTCTGGTCAAGGAGGTGGAGTGTAAATGCCACAAGGTCTGCCACATACACTAGTGGGGCTGGTCTCAAGTCCTCCAGTTAGGCCAAAGAAAATGACAACTCTGCTCCAAGTCAGTCACGAGTAGCTCCTGAGATAGTTTTCTCTGATGTTTTCGCGTCACGTGGGAATGATATACCATTCGCTCCGAAACAGCTGTATATAGACATTTACAGTATTAGCCATATTGTTCAGTAGTGTAAATACCTCCTCCTGTCGTATTTGTGCCATGGACGTCCCATGCTGGTTTTCATGAGCAGGCTCTCCTCAGCACTTATAGGACGGGCAAATCAGATCTTTCACCTCAACTTTGGTCCTGCCTGCATTCGCCTCTCTCGCCTCCATGCCTGCTCTTGCTGCGTATGCTCCTCGCTTCTCCCTGTCGTAGGGTTCTCTCACTACGCTCCTGCTTCTCGCGTCTTTCTCGACCTTTGTCCGTGCTTCTGCAAAATCCCGTGTGGTTACTCCGGATGCATCCGGAGTAACCACACGGGATTTTGTACCGTACCACGCTGATCAGTGGTTCAGGTTCCTGGATGATGAGGGTTGATATGATCTTTACCAACACCTCAGAGGCAGGTGAGAAAGATGAGGGGCGATGATCAGTTCCGCAGCAGGTAAGCTCACTATTGTGTGTTTTGAAGTGAGAAGCGATGCACTTGAAGCATACTAGCTTGCCACAGCTACTCTGCACTGGTCGATCTGGAATACAATTGCACTGTATGCATTGCAGGTCGGTAAGTGTGGCGCCCTGTGCTGGATGAAGGAAGCGTGCTGGGCAGAGAGGCTTGGGGTCTCCCCAAGACTGAGCTGTTGTTGCGTTCAAGTGCAGCAGCAGTTGTGTCTCGTCTGTGGAAAATATCCGTGGACGACCTCTTTGCTGAAACTGCTTGCACAATGCACACCCCCTCTCGCTATGAGGCTTCCACACAGTTGTTAACATCTCACTCCTGATACCACTGTGCTGGTTATACTGGTGCATTTTTGTGTTGTAGGTGTTACAGAAGTGTGGTGGGTGCACTGTTTCCTCGTCCATGCTGATATCAACGTTAAATGCTGTCATCAACTCCTTTGTGTTTTCTTTGCAAGAGTATATAGTTGTTTTCTTGGACTTCCTGCCTACCAGGGGGTTTCCGCATACTCTGCGGCGCTTTGCGAGTTGCTCCTGGTGGTATTCATAGGAGGACATCGTGGGCGTTTCACGGCGATGGCGATGGCGAAATTTGGTGACGTGGGAGGGCCGCGTACGGGTCGTCGGACTGTGACGGACTGCACGTACTTGCCAAGTTCTAACGTCTGGACTATTTCTAGAAGGACCAGTCTACCCCGCTCCGCAGTTAGCAAGATCTTTAAAAATGCCTGGGCGATGGCAGAGGGCTTGGAACTTGTACCAGTTCTCGTTGCTGGTGTGTATTATATGTATAAAGTCGATGCGCAGTGGAAAAAGAAAGATGCAGGCGCCAGTGCGAACCACACAAACGTATTTATACTATCATTATACTGTTTTGGGTTGAAGAGGCGCCTTTTGGATGCCGCCCTTTCTAGCAACGGCCATAGCAACCAAGTCAGTTTTTCATGTAAACGTTGTTAAAAGGCGCCTCTTCAACCCAAAACAGTTGGTTGCTATAGGTGATCAGTTCTGCCTCAAATTTGTGAAAGCTCCTCTTGTACTGCGACCGAGTGACGAGTTCCAATAGCTCCTGTAATATTATCCAGAGTTCATTCTCCAGACTGGTCCCTTCAGTCACATTGTTACTATTCTGGAGAGGAGCTCCTCAGCCCTATCCTGCGAGGCAGAACTGATCACCTGCAACGGGTCCCTTCAGTCACATTGTTACTATTCTGGAGAGGAGCTCCTCAGCCCTATTACTGTATTGCATCTTTATCTTCCTCTTGCTAAAGCGGTTGCAAGAGACTGTAGCACAGCCAAAAATAGCCCATGGGCACATTCCTTTTGCTTTACACCTATTATGCACATGCAGAAACTCTTTTTCCAATATACAACTAAGATTAATGCAGTATTCCACAGTAGCACAGACTATATAGTAGATGTATGTTTGAGAATATTTTTTGTATGCAGTGGGACTAGAGGTGCATTTTTGAAGGAGAAAACCACAAAGCCACTGAAAGTTACTCGTTGAATCATAATAATGTGGTCCATACACACAAAATTTGAAATTTCCAGGTAAATGTTTTTAATTTTCAACTTTAACTCCTTCCCCCCTCTCCCCCCTCACCAGGAAAGCTACCTGTCCCTAGCCAACTCCCTCATCTCCTCCCAGTCAGATCCCCAGAACCAGAGCAGGCTCATGGAGGCCTTCTCTCTCCTCACTCCTCCCTCTCTCCCTCTGGACTCCAAGAGAACTTCCAAAATCACTTTCAGAAAGAACCTCGAGCAGTTTCTACCGTTTGTGAAAGGTTTCTTGTGTTACAAATGACGACACACACGTTTCATCATCAGTTGTTTTCTTTTTTTTACCATTATAGCAACTATCTGGCGTCATATACCATTCTGTAGGATGTATGCTTTTTATTTCATATAATAATATAGTGAGACTTGTAATCATGTGAGGGAGAACATATGTACTTGCAGTTTGGTGGGAAAGTTTGTGGCAAAACTTTTGAAGATAATTTTTTTAAGGTTTACACCCACAAAATGTCGCAGACAAAGAACAAAGATTTCCTCCCCTACATGTTTTCTATGTTTACACAACTGCAACAAAGGGCATGTGGTGCTCCCTAATTAGAATCATAACTACGTAGAACAACGCAACACATTTTTGGTGAGCGAATGCGAGAGTCACACGTGACATACGCTCCTTCACGTAAAACATTACTGTATATGTGCAATAGCGTCCGTATAATAATGTGGAACCTCCGAACAAGGGACACTATGGGGCCAACGATTTTGTCCCTTGTAGAGAGGTCGTCCCTATCTCGGAGGTCAAATAATACACTAAAGTATTAGCATGGGATTGAAACAAGTGTCCTTTGTAAAGAGGTTGTCCCTATTTCGGAGGGTCCCTTATCGGAGGTTCAACTGTAATGTGGAAAAGACGATTAGGTAGACTTGCTCCACTTGCCAATTATGCTTGCTGTGTTGTGTTGAAAATTTAACCTCACAACTAAGAAACAGCATTCTAACTAGCTACAGAGTCCATACGTCAATGTTATTATGTAATCCGAGGCAATCAAAATCCGAGGGGTGTCCAAAGAGAGAGTCCTAGCAGACTGGAGGAGGGGTTCTGGAGAGAATGTTGGGATTTCCTGAGACTCAGTTCTGGGCTGGAGCTGGCACTGTGGGAGGAGGGAAAGGATTGCAGCAATTTGGAGTATGTTCATACTTTTTGAATAGTAGGCACTGCCCTACCCTATTAAATTCACAGACTGTTCTATATACTACTGTACTAGAGGAATGCAACACGTTATTGCGAGCAAAGTGAGCAGTTCAATATTTCACACGTGTTTTGCGTGTATTTAGAATAATGTAGATCATTACGGTATGTGCAGTGCCCATCACATAAATTCCTGCATTGACATATACGACTATACTGACTATACTGCTACATACATACTGGAGTCCAATAATGTACACAAGGAAAAGGCAGGCATGCATGGATAATGTTTTGACAGACAGCATGCATAGAGTACTGTCCTACATGCATACATACTGGACTTTAGTCCCAATAATGGGTGGCAATAATATCTCTATCTAGAGTGCACCAAAGGTAGCATTGTACTGGTCACTGTGAGTATGGACGGATGTATATACATCTCTCTCACACTGACCTTTGTACTTGGTGGCAATGTGTATGGCAAGGGCGTTGTTGTTCCCCCCATTGCGATGGGCCACTGCCTCCACCAACATCTTCCACGAAGGCAGTCCGAAACGCTCCGTGTTGTAAGACTGGTTCAGCCACTCGGTCACCATCTCTGACAGACAGCTCCTAGAGTCTTGTTGGTGATCAGCTTTGATTCTGGCGAGAGTTGAAGGTCGTAGTCTGAGAGCAGTTCCCAGTGGTCTCCACATGTGGGCCACGTCGTCCAGTTCACAAACAACTTCAAACAGATCATCTGTGTCTGCAGCAAACAACACATTCCACCAACACATAATTCCCATTCGGTGTAAAGACCCTCTGGAAAAAGATGGTATGGAGACCCTCCGAGCTAGAAACAAGGCTGACTCTGGGCTTAAAACCAACCTAAAGAGAGATTTTTGTGTCGATATCCAAGTTGATTTTAGAGCTACCAAAGCAAAAATTTCTACACCTATAATACACGTTTCCTGAGTTCACTCGAAAAAAATTTTAAAAAGCCAGTCTGAGGCATGTATAAGGAGGAATAAAGGCAGAAAAAACATACCTAGTTGTTGTGTACTATCTGGAGAGGTAGGAGGTGGTGTGGTTGCTGCCATTGCCACTGCTGACTGCTGCTGTTTGCCTGCAGTACAGTGCACACATGCTTTCAGTGTTAGCTCGGAACAGAGCTTGCAGAATTACAATGGGGATCTGAACTACATAGGCACTGGATTGGTGTGGTAATCCACTTACAAGCCTCGTCACACCAGGGAAGCACAGTGCCCAGCTCTGCCAGAGTCCCACGGACACCCATGTCACTGGTGCAGTTCCATTTTCCGTCCTTGATGTAGGCTGTGTGGGCCTTGTCTGAGTGGCTCTTTGGACAGATGATGGCTGGCCGTGGCTTGTTGTTGGAGTAGCCCAGCATGTCCGACACCGTTTCAATTCCGTTGAAGATGGATTTGCCGACGTGTTGCCATAGTTTCTGTTCCTCTTCCTCGCTAGTTGTGTCTGAGACGTGGGCCTCGAAGTACTGGAAGCGATCCACCAGAGTGACGGAACCGAAATCTGGAACATGGAACTGGATGCAGTCGCGATACAAACACTTTGGCAGGTTGGAGGAGAGGCAGAGTTTCCAGGGGTGGGGGTGAGGGTGCTGGGGAGACAGGACGTGGGCCATCAGTGAGCAGAAGATTCCGTTCTGGGGACCTCCGTCGGGGAAGTCTACCACTAGGGGACCGGCCGACACGCACACTTCCTTTACCTTCTCCTCCGCCACTTGTCTCAGGACACTCGGCATCAACCAGGTCTCTGGACCCTCCTCACTCTCCAGTTTGGCAAACACCAGCAGCTCCTCCAGAAGGTGGATCAGATCCTCGCAGCTGAAGATCCCGCGGTGGTAGTGGCTGCTGAATCGCTTGTCCTCCAGGAAGGCCTTTGTCACGTGTCCAAACTTCTCAAACTGCTGCCAGCCTGGAGGGAGGAGAGACTCGTCTGCTGTCTGGGAGGAGGTGGCGGCTGCTTTCTCGGGAGTCGTGCCGTCTGTGTTGGTGGAGGTTGGCTCTGGCTTGTCAGTGTCTGGTCCAGGAGTCTGGCCTTCGGCTGCTGCGCCTGCTGCCTCGTCTGGTGACGTCTTGTCTTCCTCTTCCGGCTCTCGCAACTCAAACATGAACACCACCAGCTCCGAGACCTTGTCCAGAATGACTTGAGGGTCGATGAACACCACTTCGGGGAGGATGTCGCGGAAGTAAAACATGAGGCTCCAGTTGTGGAAGAAGTCTAGGGCTTCGTTGAAGGAGTTCTCCTCCAGTCCCAGAGACTGCGCCACACGCCAGCATTCCTTGCGACTCATCACCTGCCTCCCCAGACCCTTGGCCAGGCTTCGCAGCTTCTCCTCAAAGGCGTCCCATCTCACCGGGATCTCCACTTCCTTTGCCGGGCACTGCTCCAAGATGTAGCTCCGAACCTTCTCCGCCGTCTTCCTGTCCGTGTCGTCTGGATTCAGGGCATTGATCTCGAAGATGAGTGTCTTCTTGTCCAGCTGGATGATCTGCTTCTCAAACTTTGCCGGGATCAGCTTCTTCAGTCGCTCGTTCTTGTCTGCCACCGTTTCGGGGAGACATTTGTGTGCCAGGTCGCGGTGGGTGCCAAGGAAGAGCAGCATCGAGGGCGGCCCCTTCGTTTTGGAGGTGAACGTGTTGATGGTTTGGATGAACTTCTTCAGGTTCTCTTCGTTGGTTCGGATGCAGCGGTAGGGCTTGGAGACGGCCTTGCCCCTGAGCCAGTAGCCAGTCTGAGGGTGTTCGTCCAGCGACTGTGACAGGTCCATCACCAACACACAGGCCGAAGTCTCGCCAAGGAACACGGCCATGGCTTCCATGAACTCGGGTTGTCCTCCGCTGTCCACGACGTATACCACCGTCTCGTCCAGGAGCGTCTCGTGAGAGTCGCTGGGGATGTTGATGAGGGAGATGTACTCTTGGTCCTCCTCAGATGACTGCAGCAGGTACTCCAGTGTCCCCTCTGCTGGGGTTGCTCTGGACGACCTGTCAGGAATGGCTGTTGATGTGTTTGTGGTGGGACTGCCAGTGGTTTTCACTGGCTGTGTGGCTGTGGATGACTGCTGGGCTGAGGACGAGGGCTGGGCTTCCTCCTCTGTTACGGCTGACTCGTCTCCATCGCTTGCTGCCAATAGTGATTCTGTTTCGGATGATTCAGATTGCTTTCTTACTAAACCTCGAAATGCATTGACAAATTTGGTGAATGTCAGTTTCACTCTTCCAGTGGCTGTTGATGTGTTTGTGGTGGGACTGCCAGTGGTTTTCACTGGCTGTGTGGCTGTGGATGACTGCTGGGTTGAAGACAAGGGCTGGGCTGGGGAAGACGGAGCAGGTGTGGGGAGGGACGCTGGGTCTTGGCTGGTGAGAGAGGCTTGGCCTAGTCGCTGGGCCCGCTCTCGCAGGAGGCTGGCAATGTATTTCTTCTTCTCCTCCGGGTTCCTCTTCTTCCAGTGGACCTTGTCGTGGACGACGACCACCTCTGTTTGGACGGGTCTTGTCAGGAGTGATGTGCTGGTGCGCTGGTCTTCTGCCAGTGGCTCCTCCCCAATCACTGTCTGTAGAGACGTTGATTTCCCACTGCCAGCAATCCCCACCATCACAAGTTTAGTCAGTTTTCGTTTGGTGACTCCTCGCTTCATTTCTTCTTGGTAGATCTTCTTGGCACGTCTTCTTCCTGGTGGTTATAGATGGCAACATGTATGTATGTTAAATGTGTGTAAAAGGTGTCAATAACAATTACTAGATACTGATTCCAGGTAACTACGTACAATGCAATAGGAAATGGAGGGCCCTGGCATTGTGGCAAAGTTAGGCTGCTGGCATAAGGTTTTTTAACGTACATGTAGTCTATATAGTTGCCAGAATCTCGACCGCCTTTGTAGATCTTGTTGTTTGCATGTACATTTGTTCTGTCAAAGGTTACTAGTAAACCTGAGCTTCGCGGTCTGTAAAAATTTAGTTCTGACCTCACTACAACTAGATTTCACATAACTATTGTATGCATAGATGCATGGTGTTTACATTAAAGCAAAAGATAGAGGGCAAAAGTTGGTACAAGTGGAGAGAGAGAAGATGAGAGAGAAGCTCACCAGTGGGGAATAGGGACTGGACTCTCTCAAGAACATGGTGATACTCTCCATATCCAAGCCGGTAGAGGGCATCTGACACATGCTCCCATGTCAGGTGAGGATGTTCAGTGGAAATCACTCTGAGCAGTTCTGCCTTCCTCTCCTTATCACCGGACAACTGAGACTCTATCTTATTCAGTATGGACACAGGCACATCCATCTCCCAACCAAAGTCCCACCACAGTGTGTCATGTAATGAGTCCAGAGCTGACGTCAGGTTGTAGAGAGTGAGGCTGATATCTGTGAGGATCAGAGGAACACTTTCATACAACATTCATAACTGACATGACCAGTCCACCAATTTCTACTACGGTAGTACAAATTTCTTGTCATATCAATACACCACCTACTATATACTGTAGTATGTAAGCCACTGTCATGAATAATGTTATCCATGATGAATTACAGAGAGTGGGTGGGTTCTTACACATCTCAGCTATTTACAGCAATCAAACTCACAAACTATGGCTTACGCATACTCAATGTATGTACACATGGACAGAGTATTACAGTACTGTACTGCACATGTACATTCTCATACTGACCATGTGTGTGTGGTAGGTATTGTCTGACAGTCTCCAGGGCCGTGTGCTCCTCCAGGTACCATAACACACCAGCTATCCTCCCCCACGACACACCAGGTACAGTCTGGAGGCAGTACTGCAGACCAGCCACTCTCTTCTCTTCTTCACTTGAGTATGATCTACTGTCTCTGATCTGACTCATCACTGACACGGGCACACCAAGACACTCCAGTAGCCCAGTCTCTAACTCAATGCCCCAGAACTGCCTCACAATAGCCACAGCACGTGCTACAGAGTGTGGAGTGAGGCTGTCATCTGGAGGGAGGAGGGGCAGGAGTGACAGTAACAATCACAAAATGAAAAGCACTGAAGTGCAAACCCTCGGCGCATTGTGACGCGCACGCATAAGTAAACGCATGCGCCGTACCACTAATTGATGGGCTGGGTTTAGTTTTAACTGTTACTCGTTGTCTCTTGCCAGCTCGCGCAGAGTCTGACGCGGGCTAACTGCACTACTAGATAGCATGCGAGAGGCGATACACGCCCTGCATTGCATCTTCTGGTGCCTCCGAGGTACGCAGAGCACGCGGATCGATCAGACCGTGGTAAGCCATCCCCGTCCGTTGCGTATTTGCATATTGGCTTTTTCGCGCTCTAGCTTTCAGAGAAAACCGTTCGAAATTTCTGACCTTCATTGCCCGTTAAGTAGGTGGTATCCTTCGTGTAGACGAACAAACACTCGAGAAGTGAGATGTAGAGTAACAGACACACACACACAGACCCAACTACAGTAACCCTCGCTGCGCATGCACGCCGAGGGTTAATGACTAACATCCACACCAGTCTACAGACTGGACTGGCTATGATACCACCTGTTCCCCATAATTTGTAGGTGCATGTTGTTTCAGGTATTTGCAGTACATAAGTGCTAAATTTACTAAACAATGCAGATTTATCCACAGTCTGTTTAATTGCATAACACATCTTTGATTGAGCATGTGCAATGGTAACAGGCTCTTTGGGGTGCATGAGCTGCGTGGCACCCCACTTAATTTTTAGACCGTTGATCACGATTAGCCAGCCAAACATGTTGGTTGCTATGCATACACATACCAGTGAGAGGTTCAGCATTTGATCTTATGGAGTCGGCCAGCTCCGTTTCTCCCATCTTGTCCAGGGCAATAATGAGTCTCCTCCAGCTGGCTAGAGGGTCGGTATTGATCCAGTAGGATATAGCCTGCTGCTTTTGATCCATCTCATCTGGGAAGTTGGCCATGATCTCTTTCTGCTTTGATTCAGGTATGTGAAGCCAGTATGTCAATGGCAGACTCTCCCATTCACCCCACCACCTCTTCACCTCCCTCACTACTGCCAGTACATTGGAGGTAGTGAGGGGAACACCTGCCATGGAGTACACACATGTAGTGATGTATATATAGCATCCTTACTCTATATAGACTCTGAACTAGCTCATTCATTTTCATTCGTGAATAGCACACGGAACAGATCAGACCCTTCGTGAGGTGCTTGCGTTACGCGTAGTGGCAGAAAGCGTGGTAGCTAACAGACAGACAGACACAGACACACTTACGGACCAAGTTGCACACGTGATGTGGGTGGGGCAAATGGCCTTTCAGAACGGTCACAAGACTACAGAGGGGTGTTGTTTAGCTAACTGGGTAGGGAGGCTGAGTCAACAGGTCTTTCAAAGTTTGCTAAATGAGGCAGCTGGGATCATCCCACCCAGCTTCTATAAAATGAAAGATTATCTTTTTTTTTAGGTCTACACTTTCTATGTAAAGTACAGCAACTCTCCCTACACTTCACCCAACTACCGTATTTCATTCTAACTGGACATTTCCTTTTCGCTTTTATTGGTGAGCGCTGGTGCTAGCTAACCCAGTGGTAGGAACGGCGCGGTGTCGTGTATCTACGACGCGACCGTACGTCTTCCAACTGCGCATGCTCCAGGATTACGTGATTAGCCGTGCGTATACTACGAAGAGAGGGGGAAAGAGAACATCGTGCCCGTGAGAGTCCTGAGCAGAGAGAGGCTCATCTGTATCAGCGTCGCTTGCGTGATAGGGAACAGGCAAGGGAACGCCCCGCCACAGAAACAGCGGAGGAAAGCGAAGCGCGACTAGCAAGACGTCGTGTACAAGCTAAATCGAGACTTGCTGCGGAATCAGGGGAAACGCAGCTCGAACACCGCCGAAGCTATCGAGAAAGGCGAATTGCTGCACAGTCCAGCGACGAGAGAGAGGCTTGCCTTTTCGCTGCGCTCTTTGATACCTTACCGATGCTCTTCGTGGTTCTAAGGTTCGAGTTGTAAATAGGTCGTGCAGTCTGAGTCATCGTGTGCTCGCTCCCGCTCGCCAAGCATTCACTTACGAACGGCGCGGAATTTTTCACGACCGTACGTCGTACAACTGCGCATGCTCCAGGATTACGCGCTTCTTAGTTTCGCATGCTGCTGCCTAGCCTGCCCTCATAATGCCGCGCAGGCAGTATACGCGTGTGTGTAGCTAGCTCTCAGACTGGAAAGAGAAACGTCGTGTCCGTGAGACTCCTGAGCAGAGAGAGGCTCATCTGCATCAGCGTCGCTTTGCTCACTGTTCTGCTAATGTACAGTACGCATGTAACGGCGACAGGTAGATCTGTCTTACTTCACGAAAGGAAAGCTGTGCGCTGACGGCGTTATGTAGCCCTAACATCGCGGGAAAATCCCGGGTCGCTCCCGCTCGCCAACAATGTTCAACATTTCCACTAGTTAGAAAACTAGCTGTATTATCTAGTCACAGAACCGTGCCCAATACTTACTTCGTTTCCCTCTCAGAGTGCTCTGGGCCATTTTACAGGGTTAGCTACTGTCTGTGTGAGAGAGAGAGACTCGGCGGCTTCCTGGACAGCAGGAGAAGGCCGCGCTCAGCCCGGCACACGGCCGGCCGGCCGGACGGTCTGCCTAGCTCACCACACACGTACGTACGTACACGTGTAGGTTAGTCTCGTGCCCAGACCCCGCCCCCGGCCCTCAAGAGAGCTAGCGAGCGCGTGGGCACGGGACTACATACGTGTGTGTACGTACGTACGTGTAGTGTATACGTGAGCAGCACTAAAATGCGCGTGCGCGCGTATGGCACGCCGCCGTTTGTCACAAAATTCAAATCGGGGGATTAGCCTAAATTCCGCCATTCTGTATACTAGTAGGCGAATGCATGGCATTTTTGGCGAGCGGAAGCGCGCTTACAATTGGGGTCTAATCGTATGAGTCACTCTAGTGTGTGCACAAAACAGTGAGATACATTGCACAGGACCAAGTAGGCCGAAACGACCCGAGCGCAGTAGACAAATTCGAGTCGAGTCAAAAACAGTCAGACGACAGCGCGAATCAGGCATAATCCGGCAATCTGATTGGTCTTGCAGGATTAGGGAACAAGTGGCAATGTAGAAAAATCTCTCGCTGGACTGTGCAGCAATACTCGATAGCTTCGGAGGTGTTGCGTTTCCCCTGATTCCGCTCGATTCAGGCAGCATTATGAAAATGTTGAAATCCCTTTCGGATAAAAAGAAGCGCGTCATGCTAGCTGGAGCATGCGCAGTTGGACGATGTACGGTGACATAATTATATATATATATTATAATTATATTATATTATATTATATAGAAAAATCGCGCCGTTCGGACCACTAGGTTAGCTCGCTTCCGCTCGCCAATTATACCGCACGCGTGTGTGTAGCTCCGCTCCGTACTCTTGCAATGGATCAGTCCAGAGAAGATGCCCTTCGTCGTCGAAGAGAGAGGGAATGAGAACATCGTGCCCGTGAGACTCCCGAGCAGACAGAGGCTCGTCTGTATCAGCGTCGCTTGCGTGATAGGGAACGCTCTTATTTTACGCTGCCTAGTTAGTCATATCGATGCGAAATCTAGCCAGCGAAAGAACTTTCGTCTATTCGCTGGCATTCGTTTCTGCATCCGTGTTACATTTTCCTTATTCCCGGACTAAACTTTCCTTATAATCCCGGATTATAACACACCTTATGATTATAAACTGGCGCTAAAACCGGCATTCTAAGGGCGTCGACGCGCCGCTAGAATCCAGGGTAGATCAGTGTTACATTTTTCCTCATTCCCGGCTGCCAGCATTATAATGTAATACAGGAAAGCTTTGCTCCGGGAATAAGGAAAATGTAACACGGATGCAGAAACGAATGCCAGCGAATACATACCTACCAATCTGCAGATAAACCTTTGTTTGAGAAATGTGTTTGATTTGGAGTATATAGTTTCGCTTGAAATTGCTGCGTGTCCATTCAAAATGTATGGGCATCACAGGTTAGCACAAAAAAGAGGGATTTGGTGATTTTCTAGTGGGATAGGCAGTATTTTTGCTTGATTACCAAGCAAAAAGGTGGATGGTTGGTAGGTATGTGAATAGAGGAGAGTTCTTTCGCTGGCTAGATTTCGCATCGTAACTAGGCAGCGTAAAATAAGAGCGTTCCCTATCACGCAAGCGACGCTAATACAGACGAGCCTCTGTCTGCTCGGGAGTCACGGGCACGATGTTCTCATTCCCTCTCTCTTCGACGACGAAGGGCATCTTCTCTGGACTGATCAATTGCAAGAGTACGGAGCGGAGCTACATACACGCGTACGGTATAAACAGAGCTACGCACACGCACGACATTATGCCACAGGCAGGCAGCATGTGAAAATTTTGAAATCCTTTCGGATGAAAAGAAGCGCGTAATCCTGGAGCATGCACAGTTGGACGACGTACCGGTAGATAGAAAATTCCACGCCGTTCTTATACCACTAGGTTAGCTCGCTCCCGCTCGCCAACTATCCTGAGTTCATTCTCCAGACTGGTCCCTTCAGTCACATTGTTACTATTCTGGAGTGGAGCTCCTCTGCCCTATTACTGTATTGCATCTTTATCTTCCTTTTGCTAAAGCGGTTGCAAGAGACTGTAGCACAGACAAAAATAGGCCATGGGCACATTCCTTTTGCTTCACACCTATTATGCACATGCATAAACTCTTTCTCCAATATACTAGGAACTCCAGGTAAAGACCAACTAAGATTATCTTTTAATAAGTATGCAGAGTCTTCCACTCCTATAATACTGTGCCAGTATTTCCAGCACATTTCACTTTTGGAAGAGGATATTTGAATGAGGATGGAGTCTGCTGTGGGGAAACTCATTGTTGTCTGTAAGACAGGACTACATAGTTGCTTCCTGGTCAGCTAGGTAGGAACCCACTAACAATCCTAAGTTGGCATAATTTGCGCTTGTTAACAAACACAACAATGGCATAAACAGAACACATCATGTTATGCCACAATCAGTTGGCAGTTCCTCTGCCATGTCTCTGGTCAACTGAAGGTAAAACTCCGGCCTCCCGGGAGAATAGTCGAGAAAAATTCTGGACGACGTGATTTTGGGGATGGCAGACTCTATCTGTGTGCCCTCTCCCCACTCATTGAAGGAGGTAATGGACACCAGTCCTCCTCTACTGCTACGCTTGGCTCTCCTGAAGCCCTCTTTGTAGTAGGCTCCGTTTTTCCTGTCCCGAGTACTGAGTCTGTTCCAGGGGCGCACCTGAAGATCGTCGTAGCCCGGCCCGAAACTGGGGATGAAAATCAAGTTCTTCTCCGCAGCAAAGTCGGACACGGTGCCCCAGTTGGTGTAAGTGGACCCGAAACTGAAGCCCTCGGCGGCAAAGTAGGTGTAGACTCCGTCGAATCCTCCGCCCACTGCAGACTTCATGTGAGTGTGCTCCACAAGCAGAGCTATGGCAACACAATCCTCGTCAGTCCCTCGTATGGAGAGGGGCCCCCCCTCGTTTGAAGATAGACACCCACTCTCTTGCCTCACTGAGGTAGGAGTCATAGATATAGATGAGAGGAAGGTGGAGCATCGCCCCATCATTAGGATTCAATCTCTCCAGCTTATAGAAGGCAGGGTGTTGGCTGTAGTGGGAGTGGATGTATTGGAGGTCTCCCCGCACTGATTGCGCGGTCCTCCCCTTGTACGGCTCAATATGGAGGGTGAGTTTGATGTCGTGTGCAAGGGCGGCGTCCAGTAAAACCGGAACGACTGGATCAGGCGGGGGTCCCTCTTCGTCAGCGAGACCCACCGGGTACCACGAGACGACGATCACTCCCACACCGGCCACTCGTAGCTGAGTCATGTGCGTCGCTACTACAGCCGGATCCCGTGAGCTGTAGCAACCGAGCTCTGGGTAGAAACTGGCTCCAATGTTGTCTGGAGGGACGTGTCTCCCCTGAGGATATTTGCTAGTTACACTGTCCTTCCAGTGGGGGAGGTAGCGGTGGTTCCAGTGATATGTAGCGGCCATCTGTCGTTACGTTTCCATACCAGGCGTAGTAGAACGCATGGAGACAGGGATTTGGCTTAGGAAGGGTGAGGTTGTTTGCAGTAATCCTGGTTTGCTGGTGGTTTTAGTGATGTCGTTGGTGGTATTGGTTGAGGGTTTCAAATGACGACACAGACACATGTTTGATCTTTTTTACAATTAGGCCAGTTGCATTCCGGTTTCTGGTCAGAGCCTTTTGCGAGAGGGTTTACTCATTATGTCATGTAGTACACTAGTATATGACAGAAAAATTCATAGTGGGAAGACAGTCAAAACGAGACAAGTGCAAATCCCATTAGTACAACACTGCACGTAAAAACTTTACCAAACTGGCGTTCTCTTGAAATGGGGTGCGGGTCGCGGACCAGAAAACCGGTATACAACTTGGAATGGCTTTATAGCAATTTATCTGGCGTCATACCATCTTTAGACCGCAGTCACGCGCAATTGACCAATCAGATTACAGAATGCGTTTATTTTTCATAGACACCTCCTTCAGGTGTCTAATGCGTTTGCAGGTGGTCTACAGCAACTCCCGTACAAAATGGCTATTCTCAAAAGTCGTTATCTGCGCAACCGACCGGCCGATTCCGCGTTCGGTATAGTAAGCGTAGAAGGCGCGACTGGCAAAGTAGCTCTTTTAAAATGCGTAGTGCACCTGCAAAGAAGTCTGTGGACAGTCTCCGGAGCTCGCGAAAGTCAGAAATCACGTCAATATTCCACGAAAAAGCGTCGGTTCTTCAGCTCTGGCGATACACAAACACATTGGGCCGTTGCCGTGCGTTGCTAACCCTTTCACAACGCGACACCACCAATGAGGGCGTTTTATGATGACTGTAAACGATTTTTGACGGGGGGCGGGGCTGTCTCCTCGGAGTCTAGTCTCACGCGTAAAAAAAGCGTCTTGTTCCATCCGAAGGTAGGAATGAGGAATGAGTGCAGCGTTGCTAGCTTGTTGCTACCCATTTGAACGCGCAAACACCAATCAGATACTCCGGTCTAAACCGGTTAGACGCGGAAGCTCGGTTGTCTACGCAACATGCAACCCTCGGGGCATGTGGGTAGCGCCCTCGCTGCGCTCGGGACGCCAACATTCCACAGCCCCTCGGGTTGCAATGTAGCGTAGACACCTCCTCTCCGCGTCTACCTATATTGTTAGACACGGTAACACGCAATTGACCAATCAGATTGCGAGTTTAGCGGTGACTATTTTTGTAGTGACCTCTTCCGCGGTATCTATTCTTCAGCCCCCGTGCAACCACGCATTCAATTCGAAAGACGCCACGCGCGCGGGCGGTGAACCGAGCTTCTGGAGCAGTTCTTCCCACGAAGAGAAACCAGAAAGAAACAGGCTCTTTCTAGCAGCAGCGCATGACTACTAGAGAGCTAGGAAGACGCTATAGAGAAGCGTACAGGGAAAAAACGCGTACAAACGGCTGGCCGGCGCGATCCCGAAGGCAGCAACGCCTTACACGGACACTGCCGCGGGACGGACTTGCGCTGTAGTCTACGCCGGTTAGGACGCGTCCGCCTTGGGAAACTACGCGATTTAGTGAGCCTCGGAGCCCTTAGTAGCGGCTCGCTGCGCTCGGACGCCGACAGCTCAGGGCTCCTCGGCTCCCTAAATCGCGTAGTTCCCGCGGCTCAGCATCTAACCTATAGCTACGTAGGATGTATGCCTTTTTATTTCATAGTCAGATTTGTAATCATGTGAGGGAGGACATATGTACTTGCAGTTTGGTGGGAAAGTTTGTGGCAAAACAGGTGATATTTGATCAAATGCTGAGTGCTTCATTTGATATGGACACCATTCATTCCACCAGTGGAGCAGTCTATGCCATCATATGCTACCACAAGGTACCTATTATGCATGTACCCGTTTAATACGTAGACCACTGCAGAAACCAATATAATACTGGACTTGGGGCATATATACATGTGTGTAGGGTCAATACGCACAAATTTCCAGGTAAATCTTTTAATTTTCAGCTTTAACCCCTCTCCCCCCTCACCAGGAAAGCTACCTGTCCCTAGCCAACTCCCTCATCTCCTCCTAGTCAGATCCTCAGAACCAGAGCCGGCTCATGGAGGCCTTCTCTCTCCTCACTCCTCCCTCTCTCCCTCTGGACTCCAAGAGAACTTCCAAAATCACTTTCAGAAAGAACCTCGAGCAGTTCTCTACCGTTTGTGAAAGGTTCTTGTGTTACAAATGACGACACACACGTTTCATCATCATCGTTGTCTTCTTTTTTTACCATTAAGCAACTATCTGGCTCATATTCCATCTGTAGGATGTATGCTTTTTATTTCATAGTGAGACTTGTAATCATGTGAGGGAGAACATATGTACTTGCAGTTTGGTGGGAAAGTTTGTGGCACAAACTTTTGCAGATTAATTTTTGTCAGGTTTAACCCACATGTCGCAGAGACTTCCTCCCCTACATGTTTTCTATGCTTACACAACTGCAACAAAGGGCATGTGGTGCTCCCTGATTAACCCTCGGCGTGCATGTGCAGCGAGGGTTACTGTAGTTGTCGTGTGTGTCTGTCTGTCCGTTACCCAACATCTCACTTCACGAGCCATGAATCGCTCCACAAAGGGCATGTGGTGCCCCCTAATTAGAATCATAACTACGTAGAATAACGCAACACATAATTTTGGTGAGCGAATGCGAGAGTCACACGTGACATACACTCCTTCACGTAAAACATTACTGTATATGTGCACATAGCGTCGTATAATAATGTGGAACCTCCGAACAAGGGACACTATGGGGCCAACGATTTTGTCCCTTGTAGAGAGGTCGTCCCTATCTCGGAGGTCAAATAATACACTAAAGTATTAGCATGGGATTGAAACGAGTGTCCTTTGTAAAGAGGTTGTCCCTATTTCGGAGGGTCCCTTATCGGAGGTTCAACTGTAATGTGGAAAAGACGATTAGGTAGACTTGCTCCACTTGCCAATTATGCTTGCTGTGTTGTGTTGAAAATTTAACCTCACAACTAAGAAACAGCATTCTAACTAGCTACAGAGTCCATACGTCAATGTTATTATGTAATCCGAGGCAATCAAAATCCGAGGGGTGTCCAAAGAGAGAGTCCTAGCAGACTGGAGGAGGGGTTCTGGAGAGAATGTTGGGATTTCCTGAGACTCAGTTCTGGGCTGGAGCTGGCACTGTGGGAGGAGGGAAAGGATTGCAGCAATTTGGAGTATGTTCATACTTTTTGAATAGTAGGCACTGCCCTACCCTATTAAATTCACAGACTGTTCTATATACTACTGTACTAGAGGAATGCAACACGTTATTGGCGAGCAAAGTGAGCAGTTCAATATTTCACACGTGTTTTTGCGTGTATTTAGAATAATGTAGATCATTACGGTATGTGCAGTGCCCATCACATAAATTCCTGCATTGACATATATGACTATACTGACTATACTGCTACATACATACTGGAGTCCAATAATGTACACAAGGAAAAGGCAGGCATGCATGGATAATGTTTTGACAGATGGCATGCATAGAGTACTGTCCTACAGTACATGCATACATACTGGACTTTAGTGTGTGGCAATGTGTATGTTTGCCATAAAACACAAAAATATCAGCGAAGATAGCACTATCAAACGGTACCAAAAATAACTTTTCCAGTTCCCCCCCCCCCCCGTTCGTTGTTCCATTATCAGCAGTCATATTGTACACTAGAGAACCTACCATTGTGATTGTGAGCGATGGTGAGGGCGAGGGCAGGGTTGTTTCCCCCGGCAGGGTGGGCCACTGCAGCCACAAGCAGCTGCCACGACGGAGCTCCGAACCTCCGAGTGTTGTCAACCTTATTCAGCCACTGGGTCAGGACCTCCCTGAGACAGTCCTCAACATCGTGACAGTTTGCCTTGACGGTGTCAAGGGTACCAGGATGGAGTCCGAAGGCCAGACCCAGACCTTTCCACTTTGCAGCAACATTGCAGAGCTCAGAGTGGACTTCAAACAAGTCATTGATGTCTGGAGGACAAGATGAGAAGTGAGAAGGTAAAAGGTACAGTTGTACATAGGAAATTGGTGAGCTAAGCAAGCATACCTATATAGTCATTTCAATGCGGGAATTTTCTATATGTGACGGCTCTGTCGAGGACTGCTCATTCCGTAATGTTCTACTACATACGTGATTGCAAAACACGCGCGAAACTATTTAACTGCTTGCGCTTGTCGCCCACAATGCGTTGCATTCCTCTAGTATAATGAAGGACGAGGGAAGAAACATACCTAGTGTGATGGGTTGTTGTGTACTATCTGAAGAGGAGGTAGGTGGGGGCTGCTGGGGTTGTGTAGTGGTGACTGGTGCTGCCTCTGACACTGTGGACTGCTGCTGTTTGCCTGTATAATATACAAGTGGAAAAATCATTTCTTCAAAATGAAAGGGGGATATAGGGATGGCTTGAAGCACCAAAAAGGAACTAACAAGAGGGTCATTACACAGCAAAGTTGCACAAAGCTACATGACACCATCCCTATATCTTTGTTGTTATACGGCTCTGCAATAGAGGTTGTCTTGCATGTATATTTAGCTCAAGGGAAAGTTTGCTTATAAACAATAAAACAAAGATATGGGGATGGTGTCATGTAGCTTTGTGCAACTTTGCTGTGTAATGACCCTCTTGTTCGTTCCTTTTTGGTGCTTCAAGCCATCCCTATATCCCCCTTTCATTTTGAAGAAATGATTTTTCCACTTGTTTCCACTATTTTTAACTGCTTATGACAACACTGCATTTTCAGTCACCTGATGTTCATGGGTATGTTGTAGAGATAACTGATGAAAGCAGTAGCTAATGGGCTGCTGCGCCTAAGCGGGGTGTACGCAGTGTCTCCAACAAGGACGCAATTAGGTTGTGGCACACGGTGGCGATTTCATGGGCAGGCTTCAGTAACCAGATTACTATTAGCTACCCGGGGACCAAGAATGAAGGCCAATTTGTACGCCTCGCGTAACCCGGCGCAGACTGCCACCTGCAAATCAACAGCTAAAAGCAAGGTAGCCAGTTTAAATGTGTATACTGACTTACAGAAGGCGCTGGAGGATGAGAGGTCCTCTGCAGGCATCCTGGCTTTTTCTCGTGGAGCGAGACTATGTAATGCGCGCATTGGAAACGCCCTCCTCGGCGCATGCGGCTCACTGATGCTGAGTTAGCAGCAAAAATGGCGTTGTTCAGTGACTACCGTGGAGGAGCTCAACGATCTACCGTAGTGACTTGCGGCATGAAAGAGACGATCGCTTGATGTCCGTGCACACCTCTGGCGAATCTGGAAACGTTTGATGGAAAAATCAGCACTTCAACTATTTTCGGTAACGAGATAGCGGGTTTACTGAAGAAGAAACCGAAGATGAAGAATAATTATGATGATGATGATGATGACACGAAAATCGTGTAATCGCGTAAGAGGCAATTCTCTCGTGGGGAACTGAGGGCACGTAGGAAGTCTTGGGGAGTATGTATAGCTAGGTATTGGCCTGTAGACTATTGCTAGTGATTTTCAAGCAATGGTGAGTCTTTCTCGCCAAGTTTTGAGGCGTTTTGTACGCGGATCACGTGAGATTTCACCCGTGTCATCCCTATATAGAGCGTCTACCGACGCTCTGATAGAATGAATGTGAATCTCATCCTAGTATCTTTAAGGATTCTCATACATACATACGTACATACGTACCTAAATGTACAGTTTTGTCTGCTATTTGACTTCTTGTTAGGGAGGTTATGGCATGTTGGAAACAACTCACTTGATTTCTCAAACCAAAGAAATTCAGTGTCAAGTGCTGCCAAAGTGCCACGGATTTTCATGTCACTGGTGCAGTTCCATTTTCCGTCCTTGATGTAGGCTGTGTGGGCCTTGTCTGAGTGGCTCTTTGGACAGATGATGGCTGGCCGTGGCTTGTTGTTGGAGTAGCCCAGCATGTCCGACACCTTTTCAATTCCGTTAAAGATGGATTTGTCGACGTGTTGCCATAGTTTCTGTTCCTCTTCCTTGCTGGTGGTGTCTGAGACGTGGGCCTCGAAGTACCGGAAGCGATCCACCAGAGTGACGGAACCGAAATCTGGAACATGGAACTCGATGCAGTCGCGATAGAGGCATGTTGGCTGGTTGGAGGAGAGGCAGAGTTTCCAGGGGTGGGGGTGAGGGTGCTGGGGAGACAGGACGTGGGCCATCAGTGAGCAGAAGATTCCGTTCTGGGGACCTCCGTCGGGGAAGTCTACCACTAGGGGACCGGCCGACACGCACACTTCCTTTACCTTCTCCTCCGCCACTTGTCTCAGGACACTCGGCATCAACCAGGTCTCTGGACCCTCCTCACTCTCCAGTTTGGCAAACACCAGCAGCTCCTCCAGAAGGTGGATCAGATCCTCGCAGATGAAGATCCCGCCGTGGTGGTAGTGGCTGCTGAATCGCTTGTCCTCCAGGAAGGCCTTTGTCACGTGTCCAAACTTCTCAAACTGCTGCCAGCCTGGAGGGAGGAGAGACTCGTCTGCTGTCTGGGAGGAGGTGGCGGCTGCTTTCTCGGGAGTCGTGCCGTCTGTGTTGGTGGAGGTTGGCTCTGGCTTGTCGGTGTCTGGTCCAGGAGTCTGGGCTTTGGCTGCTGCGCCTGCTGCCTCGTCCGGTGACGTCTCGTCTTCCTCTTCCGGCTCTCGCAGCTCAAACATGAACACCACCAGCTCCGAGACCTTGTCCAGAATGACTTGTGGGTCGATGAACACCACTTCGGGGAGGATGTCGCGGAAGTAAAACATGAGGCTCCAGTTGTGGAAGAAGTCTAGGGCTTCGTTGAAGGAGTTCTCCTCCAGTCCCAGAGACTGCGCCACACGCCAGCATTCCTTGCGACTCATCACCTGCCTCCCCAGACCCTTGGCCAGGCTTCGCAGCTTCTCCTCAAAGGCGTCCCATCTCACCGGGATCTCCACTTCCTTTGCCGGGCACTGCTCCAAGATGTAGCTCCGAACCTTCTCCGCCGTCTTCCTGTCCGTGTCGTCTGGATTCAGGGCATTGATCTCGAAGATGAGTGTCTTCTTGTCCAGCTGGATGATCTGCTTCTCAAACTTTGCCGGGATCAGCTTCTTCAGTCGCTCGTTCTTGTCTGCCACCGTTTCGGGGAGACATTTGTGTGCCTGGTCGCGGTGGGTGCCGAGGAAGAGCAGCTTCGAGGGCTGCCCCTTCGTTTTGGAGGTGAACGTGTTGATGGTTTGGATGAACTTCTTCAGGTTCTCTTCGTTGGTTCGGATGCAGCGGTAGGGCTTGGAGACGGCCTTGCCCCTGAGCCAGTAGCCAGTCTGAGGGTGTTCGTCCAGCGACTGTGACAGGTCCATCACCAACACACAGGCCGAAGTCTCGCCAAGGAACACGGCCATGGCTTCCATGAACTCGGGTTGTCCTCCGCTGTCCACGACGTACACCACCGTCTCGTCCAGGAGCGTCTCGTGAGAGTCGCTGGGGATGTTGATGAGGGAGATGTACTCTTGGTCCTCCTCAGATGACTGCAGCAGGGACTCCAGTGTCACCTCTCCTGGGGCTGCTCTGGACGACCTGTCAGGAACGGCTGTTGATGTGTTTGTGGTGGGACTGCCAGCAGTTTTCACTGGCTGTGTGGGTGTGGATGACTGCTGGGCTGAGGACGAGGGCTGGGTTGAAGACAAGGGCTTGGCTGGGGAAGACGGAGCAGGTGTGGGGAGGGACGCTGGGTCTTGGCTGGTGAGAGAGACTTGGCCTAGTCGCTGGGCCCGCTCTCGCAGGAGGCTGGCAATGTATTTCTTCTTCTCCTCCGGGTTCCTCTTCTTCCAGTGGACCTTGTCGTGGACGACGATCACCTCTGTTTGGACGGGTCTCGTCAGGAGTGGTGTGCTGGTGCGCTGGTCTTCTGCCAGTGGCTCCTCCCCAATCACTGTCTGTAGAGACGTTGATTTCCCACTGCCAGCAATCCCCACCATCACCAGTTTAGTCAGTTTTCGTTTGGTGACTCCTCGCTTCATTTCTTCTTGGTAGATCTTCTTGGCACGTCTTCTTCCTGGTGGTTATAGAAGGCAAACATGTACACGTATAGTAAAGGTGTGTAAAAGGTGTCAACCATTCCATGTAACTGAAAATGGAGGGTTCGGCATTGTGGCACCCCACATGCACTGGCACGAGGTTTTTCATGTATAATTATAGTTACCAGCATCTCAACTAGCTTCATACAACATCTTGTTCTTTACTTATATAGGAATAATAATTATGGTTTTACTAGTCTTTGCTGCAATCTGATTCAGGAGCTAGCTCACTTGAACTTGCTTTAGGTTAATATTGCATAACTAATGTATGCATGCATACATGTGTTGACAGAAGATAGAGGACAAAAGTTGGTAAGTGGAGAAAGAGAAGATGAGAGAGATGCTCACCAGTGGGGAATAGGGACTGGACTCTCTCTAGAACATGGTGATACTGTCCATCTCTCAGCCGGTAGAGGACATCTGACACATACTCCCATGTCAGGTGAGGATGTTCAGTGGAAATCACTCTGAGCACTTCAGCTTTCCTCTCCTTATCACTGGACAACTGAGACTTTATCTTATTCAGTATGGACGGTGGCACATTAATCATCAGACCAAAGTCCCTCCACAGTTTGTCAGGTAATGAGTCCAGAGCTGACGTCAGGTTGGAGAGAGTGAGGATCTGTGAGGATCAGAGGAACACTTTCAAACAAAGTTCATAACTGACATGACCAGTCCACCAATTTCTTGTCATATCAATACCACCCACTATAATAATGAAAAGCACTACAGTGCAAACCCTCGGACTGCGCGACAACCTACAAATACTGGAAGCGCTCTAGCTCTGCAACGGAGCATTTTCAGAGAAAACTGCACATTTCTGACCTTCATTGCCCGTTAAGTGTACGTCGCATCGTTTGCGAGACGAACAAACACTCGAGAAGTGAGATGTAGAGTAACAGACACACAGACACACAGACCCAACTACCGTAACCCTCTCAAAGTCGATGCCCAATTCGGGGGAGAGGACCAGAGAAAAATCTTTACTCTTGCTGAAAAGGTGAGCAAGCGAGAACACCCCTTCATAAGTACATCACTTTGAATACGTCTATACCTGTACTGGCATCACAAGAATCGGTGGGTACGTAAGTTGTATACGGTACTGCGAGTGTTGCATAAGGACACTGTGCTTGCTACGTCACACAGTTCCTGGTCTGACTGGCGGAAAGATGAGCGCATCTGAACCTGTACGTTATCCCTATTATGCAACTGTACAAAAGTATAGCTGACATGCTTAACCAACTATCCAGCTTCAAGCAAAGTTTATACTGCCTATCCCACCAGAAAATCACCAATTCCCAGTTTTTTGTGAATATCTGTAGTTCAAGCAGAAAATATCCCTCATCACAATTTTGAGGCTCATGTTATCTGCAGGGTGTAAGCTGTTGATTGTTATGTTGTGTAGGACTCAAAGATTGATCTGTTGGACTCGCCAGAAGACGTCAAACGAAAAATCAAGAAGGTTAGCCTTGTTTCAGACAAATTACACATGACGATAAGTATACACCCACAAACAAAATACCAATGTCAGTCACAAGAAAGGGGACATTCTAGTCTTGTTGGCAAGAGAACCCAACCCACTTTGTTTTCTGATTGTGCCATTTTTCCCGAATATCCGACAACAGTGCACATGCAAAATTCACGTAGAGTGCTTTAAATGTCATAGGCTATGCACCACTTGTTCGTTTTCTTGCTTAAAGGAATTTGTGTCAGTACACAAGGGATAAATGTTTACACAGATTTCCGCACATTCCGTTTAAGTATTGTGACGCACGTGAAAAAGCTTTTGATGAATGTAGGCATAACACATAGATAATATCTTTGATTGAGTAAGTACAATGGTAACAGGCTCTTTGAGGATGCATGAGGCGGGTGGGTGAATGCACCCCAATAAATTTTTAGACCGTTGATCATGATTAGCCTATATACCTCCCAGTAACATGTTGGTTGCTATGGATACACATACCAGTGAGAGGTTCAGCATTGGATCTTATAGAGTCGGCCAGCTCTGTTTCACCCATCCTGTCCAGGGCAACAATGAGTCTCCTCCAGCTGGCTAGAGGGTCGGTGTTGATCCAGTAGGATATAGCCTGCTTCTTTTGATCCATCTCATCTGAGAAGTTGGCCATGATCTCTTTCTGCTTTGATTCAGGTATGTAGAGCCAACTTGTCAATGACATACTCCCCAATCCACCCCACCACCTCTTCACCTCCCTCACTACTGCCAGTACATTGGAGGTAGTGAGAGGAACACCTGCCATGGAGTACACACATGTAGCATCCGTACTCTATATAGACTCTGAACTAGCTCATTAATTTTCTTTCGTTAATAGTACGTGGACCACACCCTTTGTGAGGTGCTTGCACATGTAATGTGGGTGGGGACAAATGACCTTTCAGAATGGTCACGAGACTACAGATGGGTGTGGTTTAATTGACTGGGCAGGCTGAGTCAACAGGTCTTTCAAAGTTTGGCCATGGAGTACACACATGTAGTGATGTATAGCATCCGTACTCTATATAGACTCTGAACTAGCTCATTAATTTTCATTCGTTAATAGCATGTGGATCAGATCCCTTTGTGAGGTGCTTGCACAAGTAATGTGGGTGGGGCAAATGGCCTTTCGAATGGTCACGAGACTACAGAGGGGTGTGGTTTAGTTTACTGGGCAGGGAGGCTGAGTCAACTGGAAGTCTTTAAATGTGCAGTTGCCATGTAAATACACAGTTATAGCACAAATGAGGCAGCTAGAATCATCCCACCCAGCTTTTATGAAAGACGATCCTTTTCAGTCTACAGCAACTCTCCCCACACTTCACCCGACTACTTCATTCCTTTTCAGAACACCTAGCTGCAGTAGCTAGTCACTGAACTGTGCCCAATATACTTACTTCGTTTCCCTCTCAGAGTGCTCTGGGCCATTTTACTGGGTTAGCTACTGTCTGTGGGAGAGAGAGACTCGGCGGCTTCCTGGACAGCAGATGAAGGCCGCGCTCAGCCCGGAACACGGAAAGCCTCGACGTGTAGCGTAAGTGTGTAACCGGCAGTAAACAACATAATACGAGCCGCACCCACAAGAACAATATGCGCATGCGCGTGTGGTGGCCCAGCACTCAGCGATATAATTATAGAGAAACCCATGAGAGTGAGAAACCCGTTGCAGTGATCAGCTCTACTTCAAGGGGCATGCTTTACTTGCCAATTACGCACATGATTTTTTATGGTGAAAAATTAACCTCTCAACTAAGAAAGAGCACTACAATGCACAGGCTTCATGTCAATATTATGTAATCCGAGGCAATCAAAATCCGAGGGGTGTCCAAAGAGAGAGTCCTAGCAGACTGGAGGAGAAGGGGTTCTGGAGAGAATGTTGGGATTTCCTGAGACTCAGTTCTGGGCTGGAGCTGGCACTATGGGAGGAGGAAAGGATTGCAGCAATTTGGAGTATGTTCATACTTTTTGAATAGTAGGCACTGCCCTACTCTATTAAATTCACAGGCTGTTGTATAATGTTTTGACAGACGGCATGCATAGAGTACTGTCCTACATGCATACATACTGGACTTTAGTCCCAATAATGCGTGGCAACAATCTCTAGAGCGCAATAATATCTCTATCTAGAGTGCACCAAAGGTAGCATTGTACTGGTCACAGTGAGTATATACATCTCTCTCACACTGACCATTGTACTTGGTGGCAATGTGTATGGCAAGGGCGTTGTTGTTCCCGCCATTGCGATGGGCCACTGCCTCCACCAACATCTTCCACGAAGGCAGTCCGAAACGCTCCGTGTTGTAAGACTGGTTCAGCCACTCGGTCACCATCTCTGACAGACAGCTCCTAGAGTCTTGTTGGTGATCAGCTTTGATTCTGGCAAGAGTTGAAGGTCGTAGTCTGAGAGCAGTTCCCAGTGGTCTCCACATGTGGGCCACGTCATCCAGTTCGCAAACAACTTCAAACAGATCATCTGTGTCTGCAGCAAACAACACATTCAACCAACACATAATTCCCATTCGGTGTAAAGACAATCTGAAAAAAAGATGGTATGGAGACCCTCCGAGCTAGAAACAAAGGCTGACTCTGGGCTTAAAACCAACCTAAATAGAGATTTTTGTGTCGATATCCATGTTGATTTTAGAGCCTACCAAAGCAAAAAATTTCTACATGTTTCCTGAGTACACACGGAAAAAATTTAAAAAGCCAGTCTGAGGCATGTATAAGGCCTTCTAAACCACCTGATATCATAGACTCGCTCTATATTATTAAGTGTGGTTCCCCTGTAGTAACATACACTGGAGCACACACTCCGAACTCTATACCTAAAGTGGAGTGGTAGCTGGGTGACTCGGACACTGTCGACTGCTGTGTGTCTGCAGTGGAGTGCTGTGCGGCATCTAAAGTGGCTCTGGGTGGCTCGGCAGTGGCTGATGACTCACTGGATAACACTGACACTGCAGACTGCTCCTCGCCTGCAGTACCAGTACACACATCCAAGGGTTACACATTAGCTGGCATCTTAACCCTGAAATTATCTAGGCCACCCCAATAGTTATGTATGTACTCATTGATTTAACTCCATTGGAACACTTCTTACAGTAAAAAAAACGAGTTTCCTGGAGGTATGTGCTAAAGACAGGCTTACGTGGTTTTTCACACCAGCAGGGAAAGTTGTCCATTTCTGCCAAAGTGCCGCGGATTTTCATGTCGCTGGTGCAGTTCCATTTTCCGTCCTTGATGTAGGCTGTGTGGGCCTTGTCTGAGTGACTCTTTGGACAGATGATGGCTGGCCGTGGCTTGTTGTTGGAGTAGCCCAGCATGTCCGACACCTTTTCAATTCCGTTAAAGATGGATTTGTCGACGTGTTGCCATAGTTTCTGTTCCTCTTCCTTGCTGGTGGTGTCCGAGACGTGGGCCTCGAAGTACCGGAAGCGATCCACCAGAGTGACGGAACCGAAATCTGGAACATGGAACTCGATGCAGTCGCGATAGAGACATGTTGGCTGGTTGGAGGAGAGGCAGAGTTTCCAGGGGTGGGGGTGAGGGTGCTGGGGAGACAGGACGTGGGCCATCAGTGAGCAGAAGATTCCGTTCTGGGGACCTCCGTCGGGGAAGTCTACCACTAGGGGACCGGCCGACACGCACACTTCCTTCACCTTCTCCTCCGCCACTTGTCTCAGGACACTTGGCATCAACCAGGTCTCTGGACCCTCCTCACTCTCCAGTTTGGCAAACACCAGCAGCTCCTCCAGAAGGTGGATCAGATCCTCGCAGCTGAAGATCCCACGGTGGTAGTGGCTGCTGAATCGCATGTCCTCCAGGAAGGCCTTTGTCACGTGTCCAAACTTCCCAAACTGCTGCCAGCCTGGAGGGAGGAGAGACTCGTCTGCTGTCTGGGATGAGGTGGTGGCTGCTTTCTTGGGAGTCGTGCCGTCTGTGTTGGTGGAGGTTGGCTCTGGCTTGTCAGTGTCTGGTCCAGGAGTCTGGCCTTTGGCTGCTGCGGCTGATGCCTCGTCCGGTGACGTCTTGTCTTCCTCTTCTGGCTCTCGCAGCTCAAACATGAACACCACCAGCTCCGAGACCTTGTCCAGAATGACTTGTGGGT
>CASHTH010003568.1:0-12630 GCA_030341885.1 Geodia barretti
GCAATAAAATGAAGATATAGGGATGGTGTCATGTAGCTTTGTGCACCTTGCTCTGTAATGACCCCTTGTTTCTTCCTTTTTGCTGCTTCAAGCCATCCCTATAGCTATCCTATGTATGTGCTCCGTACTGGCAACGCCTTGTGGGGATGAGTTCAGAACCACAAGCGCTGCGCCTGAGCAAAGCCTTGTGGGGATGAATCTCATTAGTTCAAAACCACAAGTGCTGCGCTCAACTTTGCCTTTATAAACTCGTGGTGCCAGAGAGAGAAGTTGCGGTATGCTTTGCTGATGAGGGCCAACAAGCCCGAAACAGCTGTCCAGAGCTCCACATCTTTTTTCTCTTGGCATCACATGGTCTATTTTACGTGTCCGTGTGCTAAGTGTTTGTGTTCGTCCATAGCTACTAGTTATTCTATCTTCTAAGGACATCAGCATCTATCTGGTGTACCTTCAGTACATGTCATCTCTAATGCCTCCATCCTCTCCACTTTCTTTTTTTTGGGCTACAATTATCATGTACTGTAACGCATAATTATAATAATAATAATAACAAGTGTGTGATTGAGATTATACTATATGACATTTTTGCTAAACATACTTATGTTCCTCTCTACTCCCTGAACAAGTGTCATCAGGGTTGTGGTCCTCCTGCAGACAACAAAATCCCTCTCAATGAGGAAATCTGAGCGTGACACTTAGCACTCGATAGCTGGTGAGTGCCAAGTTGCTGCAAATTTGGCTAAGTGCCCAACTAAGTATAATGTTGTAACCAGCAAAAGTGTTATGGGCAGCATAGTATGCTACAGCCTGTGCACTTTAGATGAATGATCTTGAGACAATGTAGCACAGTGTATGATACATGTGCTTGTTGGTTACAGGCCTATGGCCACCACAATGATAAATATTCGCTGAGGACTCTGTGTTTGTTTAGGTTGTTGGGATTGCTGTTGTAAGGGGTGAGTTTATGGAATGTAATCCATAGAGTGACAGAATGCATTCTAGATCAAGCAATTGTGTATGTAACACCTCAAAGAACGTGTCAGAACTGATCTATATAATTATAAAGATCGATACGTATGGCAAGCATGATGACGGTTGTAGTAGTGCAGTTGCTAAGACGTCAGAGCACATGCACAATCAGGGGGAAAGTCCTGATTGATGAATCACTCCCCTATAATTATACTGGGTCTTGACATGATACGGTACCCCTTTCTCTTTGCAGATAATTACATATTATTATGAAAGACACCTTACTACTTTCATACACATGACTCAAATACTACTTTATGTAAACTACTTTTTGATATGTTATATATAGACTTGTCTCTACTGTAAAAGTATTATTGTTAGAAGTATTATCTAGCTATCTAAACAGAGAGCTAAGCAATACACCACTACATGCATGAATAGATTCATCTCTTCATAGGGGGAGAGGAAACATTAATTTTAAAGAAACAGTCTCATGCTCTAAATGAAAGACGGTTCAACATAATAATTATTATTAAACATAGCATTTCCCCCAAACATTAAAACCCTTTGGGCGCCATAGGTGTCTCCTTAAAGAAGCAGAAATTGATGTATAACATATTAGCGCCTAGTATTATAGCCATATATATATTCTTATGCACTTATGGAGGCTCTGTGTACATTATATGTAAATGGCGCCCAAAGGGTTGTGTGGGGCATTCAACCCACTTGCATTGCTGATTATCAGGTCAGGAGCTGTCCACGTGTTTATAATTGTGCATCTTCTCTCCAGCATTCTAACTCCATTGATTAGATAGCCTTCTGAAGTTCCGTACGTGGCAGTAGATCCCACGTAAACTCCATTGTAGGTCACATTTCCACCAGGAAATGAATAGACACCCATTACATCATCTGTGAACTCTGGCATTGCTATCCAGTCAACACCATGGAACAGTAGGTCTTCTGGAGAACAAACTGAAGAAAATAGTAGTTTACGTCCAGTAAAAAGCAACAAAGGAACAGCTTACCTTGCGAAGTGTTCTTCAAACTTATTCTTTGAGTGCCACATCCCACCACATCCACAGCCACAGAAGAGGAAGAATTAAGAGAGTCAGAGTAATGGATGTAGCCACACATCTCTCCACTACAGTCTTGTGATGTCACAATCTCAATGACTTGTTCATCAATTACAGCTCTGTAGGCAGTCTCCCTACCAAGAACCTGATGAAATTCTTATCATAATGAAACGTGTGGTACTTGGGAAGCTTACATAATATCGTCCCCAGGTGACATTAACAGCGTCTACATCCAGGGTCATTATATTGTAGATATAGTTGAAGGAAGACTCAACTCCACTGCTACTGTACACATACAATCAACCTCTATCGTGGACATACATAATATCAACCCCACCTGTGAGGTTCACAGTGTACACATCACTGGTGTTGGCACAAGTACTGACAGTAAAGTCATACTCCAGACCAACACTTCCATCCACAGAGAGTGTAATCTGGGACTCAGTGGTAGAGAAGGTCTCCATTGGACTACCACTGATGACCTCACAGTCACCAGATCCAGACAGACATGGAGTGGCAGTCACAGTGTATGGCACACCTCCACTGCAACTGACAACAGCCTCACTCCACTCCAAACTCAGTTGACACATGTCTCCAACTCCATTGACTGTGGCAGACTGGAATTCAGAGGACTCAAACACATCTTTAAGGGGAAAAACCAACATGAGTAATATTATGTGAGCAGATGCAATGATCCTAAGGTTTAATAAATTGGAGTTCAGTGACAGTTGAGCACAGATTTGAAGCACTTTTCTTTTTATGACACATAATATACCTAGTATAACACAGATGTCCCTGGACCCAATGACTATAGCATTTCCATCAGAACACGTCACAGATACTCCGCTGAGATAACTAGCTACTGAGTCCACACTCAGAGAAGAGTTGCTAGGGTCTCCATTCACATCAGTCACAGACGATCTGAACCTTCCTAATGGTCCACAGGTTTGGGTGTTAGGGTTATTCCGGCTGTATGTACAGCGAGCTTCAACTCCTCCAGAGTTGATGACTCTCCAGATGGTGACATCAGTAGTACTAACTACACAAGTGAATGTGACGTCATCTCCAAGACATAGCCCACTAGATGGTCCAGTGAACTGGCTCGCTGTTCCTGAAATTGTTCCAATTTAAGTGACAGAATAGCAAAAGAGCTTATACACATAGCTACTCACCTAAAAACAAAGCAAAGACCCAGAATCCAGACAACAAAAGTGAGATACTTATCATTGTCAGCATTTAACTCCTTGCTGCCACTCATGCATGTGTGTAGGCAAAAACTGGGCAACTACTTTAAAAGTAATGGGAATTATGGTACTAGTGGACTGCGTTGTTACTTTATCAACAGTGCAACGGCAACCTATACAGAGCTATCTAACAAGTTTCAGTTTCTCCGACCAGGATAAACAACTTCAAGAGCATCACAAGTGCACTTGACCATAAGCACTGTTGCGAGAAGTTGGAATGTTGTCCTTGTGTAACCGAGCTCAGGACATTGAACTGTCATTTACCTATAATATGTGTCATTATTGCATCATCATACTTATTGTACGCATGCGTGCATTATAATCAGTCTTAGTCCTCGCCCGAGCCTGGCAACGGCGTTACATGGAGGTACCCACCGAGACCCTCGCTCAATCAGCGTGTTGTAGCGAGGGTTCGTCGAACAAGCTTGTGGACAAGCTAGCGAGTCTGTTCTGCCTGCGAAGATCGCGGGAAGGGCGAGGACCAGGGCTCAGTGCAGTCTCTAGCTAGGTGTAGCTAGTCGCCGCTATTGTGTCAGTCGTAGACGAGGCTGTGCCGGAGGGAGACGGCCCAGTCACAGAGTCTGAGGTGGCTAGAGGGCCTGCGAGTTAATACCCCCGGGGTAGATCGCAGCCGAGTGTACAGTCCTAGCTATGATAAAAGACTCGAACAAGATGGCGGAGGACCACGTGGCCGCCGACGCAGCGCCGCCCCCACTGACTGGCGCGGGGGCGGAGGACTCTGGCCGTACCACAGCGGGGTGGAAGGCCGCGCAGCAGACACTACCCCTCAATTCGAGGCGTCTCACAGTACCGTTGTTGAGGCAGTTGGCCGGTGGATTGGGGGTCCCTACCGCAGCACCGCAAGGAGACCTGCGTCCCATGATCGAGGCAAAACTCACAGAGGACGGTCGTGACCCTCTGCGTACTCAGGTTGTGTTGCAAGAGGTTGCGGGTGGCTTCTGTATCAGCCTGCAGGACGAGTCTGGGGTGTTTCAGGAGTTTGATCCCCCGGAACATCACCCGACAGCCTCAGAGAGTTCATCAGAGGATGAAGGCGAGTCAGAGTCTGAGACAGTCACTGCGTTGCGAGAAGAGATTGCACAGCTCAAGGCTGAGCTGGAGGAACAGAAGGGCAAGACTAGGGACCTGTGGAGGCTCAACTGCGAGCAATTGGCAGAACTTGACAACTCGTTGGCAGAGAAGGACGAGGAGATTGGCAAGCTCCGAGACGAAGTGACTCGTCTCCGCAGGTCCAGCCCGTCTGACTCCTCAGAGGCTGCTTCCGTAGAGAGTGGAGGTGCGCCTGTTGCATCTCGAGTACGTCGAGGGAAGGCACCACCTGTCGACCCCTTCACTGGGGAGGATCCCTGAATGTCGTCTTGACGATTGGTTGCCCACCTTGAAAAGAGCAGCGGATTGGAATGGGTGGACAGAAGAAGACATGTTAATCCAGCTAGCAGGCCATCTGAAGGGCCGAGCTTTCCAGGAATGGAACCTCCTCGCTGATGTGGAGAAGTTGGTCTACTCACGAGCCACAGCAGCACTTCGCAGTCGTCTGGACCCTGGAAGCAGAATAATGGCAGCTCAAGATTTCCGGCATGCAGCTCAGGAAGATCAAGAGAAAGTGAGTGATTTCATCCGGCGGCTGGAGCAGCTGTTCAAGCTTGCCTATGGTCGTGAGGCAATGTCTGTTGAGACCAGGAACACTCTTCTGTATGGACAATTGCAGGAGGGACTGAAGCACAGGATTATGGAGTCTCCCGCAGTCTCCGGTGCAGCCGATTACCAGAACCTGTGTCTGGCAGCCAAGGCTGAAGAGAAGCGTCTCGCCGAACTCAAGAAGCGGAGACAGTATCTGTCTGAACAAAAACAGAAATACACGCATTCGACGAAGTCAGAGGGCTCGAAGAATCGTCAGCCTACTAACGAGCAGAGCGATGGTGGTAATGGACGCAAGAACTCTCTCATTCGTTGTTGGAAATGTCAGCAGACAGGTCACATAGCTGTGGACTGTAAAGAGCCTAAGCGAGGGAAATCGGAACGACCCACCAAAGGAGGGAAGACTCAGCAAGTACAGAGTTCTGAGCCCAGCGCTGGAGACCAGAAGCAACCGTCACCTACTCAGACAACTCCCAAAGCATCCGACGACCCACAACAGTATCTTCTCTCTGACTCTGATGGTGAGGAGCCCGTGGTTCCAGCTGATGCAGGTGTTAACGAGGTTAGGCTCCAAGACAAGGGGAGTCGACCACAGTCGGTTCGAGTAGTGGTTGCAGGAGTTCCTGTGGAAGGAATCGTGGATACGGCAGCCGACATCACTATTGTCGGGGCGGAGGTGTTCAAACGTATCGCAGTTGTCGCTAAGTTGAGGAAGCGAGAATTGAAACCAGCTGACAAAACACCACGTACATATGACCACAAGATCTTCAGGCTCGATGGACGCCTGGACCTAGATGTTACCTTTCAAGGGAAGACCATGAAGACGCCAATCTATCTGAAGATGGATGCCAAGGAATCACTCCTACTGTCTGAAGGAGTGTGTCGCCAACTGGGTATCGTCAGCTACCACCCACAAGTAACGCCTGGCGGCAATCACAGTAAGGAGAAGATCACGAGTGATGTGTTGGTGCCTGCAGTCAGGGTACAACTTGTTGAGACGGTGAAGCTGAAACCTCGGGAGAGTATAATGGCGGGGGTTAGTTGGTTGGGAAAGGTTCAGGTGGGCAGGGACAGTGGTCAGAGCCGGAGTTCATGCTGCTTGAGACCGACGACCAGCAGGAAGTGGAGGCTGGGGCACGCATCGCTAGTGCACTCGTCAAGCCCGTCAGCCGATGGTGTGGTTCAGGTACTCATCTCCAACTCTCACTCGCTCACCCATAAGATTCCAGAGGGAACGGAGATCGGTGGAGCGGTGCCTGTTGAGATAGTGGAGCCAGCTGACCCAAATGGGGAGCAACCACATGTGTATTCTGTTGGCTCTGGAGCCAGTCCACGACAAACACCGAAAGGAACTGCTGACTAGCCTACTCCAACACCATCTCTCCACCATTCCAGAGCATGAGAGAAGGCAACTGGTTAATCTACTGGAGAAATACCACAATACTTTCAGTCTGCTAGAGGGAGAGAGGGGGAGAGACGGCCCTGACAGAAATGAGCATAGAGACGGAGACGCAACTCCGAAGAGACAGCCTGTCAGAAGGGTTCCATTTGCACTGAGACAGGAAGTTGCTAAGCAGTTGGCGAAGATGCAGAAGGAGGGAGTGATTCAGCCCTCCAGCAGCCCATGGGCTAGTGCAATTGTATTGGTCCGCAAGAAAGATGGCGGTCTACGTATCTGTGTCGACTACCATCAGCTTAACTCCGTGACAAAACTTGACACTTTCCCGTTGCCGAGAATAGACGACCTGCTGGACCAGCTGGGAAGCGCCAA
Organism: Geodia barretti; assembly: GCA_030341885.1. Taxonomy (NCBI): domain Eukaryota; kingdom Metazoa; phylum Porifera; class Demospongiae; order Tetractinellida; family Geodiidae; genus Geodia; species Geodia barretti. The sequence continues at coordinate 6,717 of CASHTH010003568.1, forward strand.
GTATTTTACTACTTTAGACCTTGCAGCCGGCTATTGGCAAATTCGAGTGGCGGACGACTCCATTGAGAAGACAGCATTCATAACTTCAAATGGCCTGTTTGAATTCAGAGTGATGCCATTCGGATTAACGAACGCTCCAGCCGTCTTTCAGCGCCTTATGCAGACCGTGCTCAGTGGACTTAACTCAGTCGAGGGTCCCAACTTCGTCTCTGTCTACATTGACGATATATTGATATTCTCCAAGTCAATGGAAGAGCATCTTCACCACATCAGCCTTGTGTTAGACCGTCTACAGTCTGCAGGCCTAAAGCTGAAACTCAGCAAGTGCCATTTTGTCCGCCAGGAAGTGGAGTATTTGGGTCACCTAATGACACCTCGTGGACTTCTGCCCAACCGGAAGAAGGTCAGTGCAGTGACAGACTTCCCAACACCGACTTCGGTCACCCAAGTACGGCAGTTTGTTGGCCTGGCGTCGTATTACAGACGTTTTATCCAGGGATTTGCGAAGATTGCCGATCCTTTGCACCAGCTGACTAAGGACAAGGAGTTTGTCTGGACCAGCCACTGCCAGGAGGCACTCGACAAGTTGGAAAAGAAACTCGTGGAGGCACCCGTGCTCGTCTACCCCAACTTTGACCTTGGGTTCGTTTTGGAGACGGATGCCAGCTACCAAGGCCTTGGTCCCAGCGGTTGGAGGACAAGCTATTCCATCCAGTATCCTTCAGCAGCCGAGCACTGTCGCCGTCTGAGAAGAATTACGCAGTGACCGAACTGGAGACCCTGGCAGTAGTGTGGGCTGTGAAGCACTACCGTACTTACTTGTATGGGTACGACGTCCAAGTGATTACTGATCACTCCGCCGTAAAAGCTCTGTTGGCCAACCCAAGTCCAAGTGGGAAACACGCTCGATGGTGGCTGCAAGTGTATGGGAGTGGGGTGCGAAAGCTAGATATTATCTACAGGGCCGGAAGGGAAAATACGAGGGCTGATGCACTCTCTCGTAACCCTACGGAGACTTCCCGACACCACGATCTCGACGTCCAAGTTGCAGCAGTAACCAGCAAGGAGTTGGACATATCTACTCTACTTCACGACACTCCAGGAGCAGATTCTCACTGCGACCTCGATATAGAACAAGAGAAGGACCCAGAGCTTCAAGCTGCGACAGTTCCTGCAATTTGGAATTCTACCCGAAGGTGAGACGGTTTCCAGAGCTGTGGCTGCCCAGGCCGTCAACTTCACCATCGTGGACAGTGTCCTTTATTTCATGGACGGGAAGAGAGAACGTCGTCGAGCTGCAGTACCACGACATCTGCAGAAGTCACTTCTCGAAGACTGCCACGCGGGAAGGATGGCAGGTCACTTCTCAGGGCCTCGCATGTACGCCACACTCAGTCGCCAGTGGTGGTGGCGTACAATGTATTGTAATGTTTAGGAGCTGTGGCGAGTGTGCGACAGTGACTGGTGTTGGAAGGTGCTGCCGACCTCCACTTCATCCTATCCCAGTGAAAAAGCCATTCCAAATCATCAGGGTAGACATCGTGGAGCTACCAGTGACGGAGCAGGGAAACCAGTACGTGATCGTCTTCCAAGACTTTCTGACAAAGTGGGCGCTAGTCTTCCCGGCTCCAGACCAGAAGGCTATTAGGATCGCTCGTCTCGTTGCTGAGGAAATCGTACCACTGTTTGGTGTCCCGGACGCCTTGCTGTCTGACCGTGGAGCCAATCTTCTGGCGCATGTTATGAAAGATGTCTGTGAGCTCCTCGGAGTGAAGAAACTCAACACCACTGCGTACCACCCCCAGTGCGACGGTATGGTCGAATGTCTGAATCGTACCTTCAAGACAATGCTTAGGAAGCATGTCGCAAAGTTTCACAGTCAGTGGGACAGATTCCTGCCGGGAGTCCTGTGGGCATATAGGAACACCCCCAATGAGTCGACCAAGGAGAAGCCCTCGTTCCTGTTGTTTGGGATCGACCTCAAGTCACCAACTGCTCCCTTCAGACTCACTCGACCCTACTGATCTGGGAAGCTACCGGGAGGAGCTCATGATGTCACTGTCATCGGCCCGGGAGCTAGCTGCTACGAGCATTCAGGAATCGCAAAAGAGTTACAAAGCTCAGTATGATAAGAGAGTCAAGGCCATCCACTTTCGTCTAGGGGACTGGGTATTCGTGCGGTTTCCTGAGGAGGAAACAGGAAGAAAACGTAAACTTTCGAGACCCTGGTACGGTCCGTTCCGAGTAACTGCTAAGCAAGACCCTAACTTGACCGTTGCGAAGGTCTACTTCCCCGAAGATCCTCCCCTCACAATCCATCAGCTCCGAGTGTGTCCAAGTCCCGAGATGCTGCCAGCAGGTTTTTATTGGTATGGAGCCAAAAGACGAAGCCAAGGACGCACACCTAGTTGGTTACAGCATATGCTCAATGTAACAGCAGTGGATACAGCAACTCCTAACCCACACTCGGGGAGAACCATTTCGCTAGAGAGGGCCCCTCTGGATGGACTGACAGATGAGGACCCTGATCATTCTCCCATGTCAGCTGAACCTAGCGTGGAACTGTCAACACCAATGGATGACTCTGAAGGAGGGCCACCGCAGACTGACCCTCCACTAACTGGAGAAGATGAACCCAATCCAGAACAGGTTCCTGAGAGTGTGGAAGAGCTGCAACCCAACAACAAACGTTATGCACTGAGGGACCGCATCCATCAACGTCAGCCGCTGCGTCTGATGGAAGTCATTACAAGAGACAGGGACAGTTTGGGACGAACTGGCTGAAAAGGAGGGAGTGATGTAACAGAGCTCAGGACATTGAACTGTCATTTACCTATGTGTCATTATTGCATCATCATACTTATTGTACGCATGTGTGAATTACAATCAGTCTTAGTCCTCGCCCGAGCCTGGCAACTGGCGTTACACAGGCATACGCATTCAGCACAAACTGAACGTCCATGTTAGCTTGCCATGCTAGCATTACTGAGGGATTGTAGTTGTTAATTAAACATTCACTGGGCTCACGCTTGAGTACCACAACATTTCCATTAGTGGACACTTCTAACGCACCTAGGTACTCCTGCTCAGTAATTGCTGCTTTTTCAAGCAACTCAGCAAGGCTTAACTCTGTATTACCATCAGATATTAGTTTCTGAACTTTACCCAACACAGCCAAATCTTGGTCAGCAACACAATCAGGATCGACTTTTGTAATGAGGGTTTTGGCACTGGGAGGTTTAGGGAAACTGAAGTGACAGGTTTTGTTTCTCTTGCAATAAGAGGAATGTTTGTGCTTTTGGAGGAGAAGTACTAAGTCTTTCAATTTGCCATCTTCTGCTGGGACTTTACACGAGACATACTGGTCAATAAAGTCACACACATCATCATTGTTATCTACACCAAACTCTGGAGCATCTTTGACCCATATGACACAGTGAGCATGCATGTGGAGAACCTCTGGCCTGAAACTCTATTCTGGTGGCATAGTCGACTATTTCACCTAGGGGTCTGGCAGTCGATTTCAGAAAGTCTTGGAAGATATTTAGCCTGTAATGAAAATGCCTCGCTGCAGTAACAGGGTTACGCTTCAGCCAATTGGACTTCTCATCAAATGATAAACCTTCCACACATTGTTCGTTAACATCAATGTCAGCATACAGGGGGTTGTTGGCTTTAAGGCATCTCAATGCATCGAGGAGTTTCTGAGGTCTTATGTAATCATACAGGTAGTGGCCTCGGTATGCAACCTTACGTTTCAGTTTCAATGGAACTAGCTCAGACTGAGAAGGCAAACGTGGCAACATATCACAAATGGTGTATCAACTTTTGATGGTACATTCACTGCTGGACCATGGATTGACCTTTGTTTAGCAGATGGCAATGCTATATACCATTTTCATGAAAGGCACACGTAAGGAAATCAATCTCAATTCCAATGCATTTAGGCCGGACAGTTCAGGGGGCATCTCAGCTAACTGTAACCCATTTGCTTTTTGATTGTAGTGGCATGGAATTTCTCACTAATGCTCGATCACAAGTTTTAACATATCCACTGTTTCCAACACACTGAACACACTGAACACCTCTTGAAGCACAACAGGACTGGTTTTGGTACAATTATTTGTTACACTGAATAACACTTTTTCTGTACATCATGCGGTGACAGCATGTACACACAAAGTCAGGCCCTCCTTTAGTTTCAGAACGGAATGCAGAAATGGCATGCTCTATTGATGTTTCAGAGGCTCTCTTGCGGGTTTTATCCGTCTCTTGCCTGTTCAATATTTGCTCAGGTGTTTCAGAAGCTCTCCTGCTGGTTTTACGCACTTTATCCGTCTCTTGCCCATTCAAAGTTTGCTCAGATGTTTCAGAGGCTCTCTTGCTGGTTTTACGCACTTTATCCATCTCTTGCCTATTCAAAGTTTGCTCAGGTGTTTCAGAAGCTTTTTTGTGGGTCTTACGCACTTTATCCGTCTCTTGCCTCTTCATACTTTGCTCAGGTGTTTCAGAGGCTCTCTTGCGGTTTTACGCACTTTACGGTTTTACGCACTTCCCTTTGGGGCACCAAGGCAGCTGACTGAGCTGCTGAAAAAACAGCACCCCGAAGGGAATTATGTCGGAGGATTCTATCACAGTTTCCTCCACGACCAACTTGATGGTCCCCAAAGTGGTCGGCTACGGCATGACAAATGGGACACCTTAGACCCTCCTCGAACATCTGGAGACCCAACCAGTACTGCAGGCAGAACCGGAATTCCCGATCGAAAAGGTGGAGGCCAAGGGCTGAGGATGGGACGACATTTAACCAGTCACACCTGCATTACGAAGAGCGGATGAAAGGGCCAGAGCTTTGGAGCGAACGTGCATGCGTACATAGAAGAGCGCGACGTATAGTACGAACGCGGCCTCGCCCGCCTCGCGCTGAGACGTTCAGCAATAACACATCACATCCGGCTTGGCTTCCTGTCAAACGATGCTAAGGCGCGGTTGGGTCAGGCTCTGATAACACTCCGTTGTTTCGCTTGCCTTCCTGTTAATACCACAAGGATGCTTGCTGTTGTACTGAGCGTTTGTGCCCTGTTATGGTGTTCAGTATTGACCTACGCAAGTCAAACTGAAGGTAAGCAATCCTCGTGTTGTCCTACTAGCTATGTTGCTGCAAAGTCTAACCGACAGGAGGGAGGGGGGTATATAAACGGGGTATATACTCTCTGAGCCCAGCGGTTTCAGTGCACTTAGCTAGCTACACGAAGCCGCATGGTTATTTTTTAACTCTATAGCGATGGGAAACACTTAGCTAGCTACATTATGCGTGTATATCCGTGCCAGCGCTTACGCGCTCAGAGAGCGAAGAAGACCGAAACTTGCACATGAACTTTAGGCCGTCTCGTTTTACGCCGTGTAGCTGTTCAGCTGGCAATATTGTATTCTGTGGAGTATGCTTAGCCCTATTATGCTCAGGTTTGCAAGGGTTCATAGTACATAATTATTATCAATGACTACACATGTTTGCAGACAATTAGGTTTTGTTTTCAGAACCCTTGATCATGTGTCAGCACATTATCATAGTTCCTACTTTGTCTTGAAAGAAGCAAACTGCTTCTGGCTGGAAACCATTGTTTCAGGGTTGCTATAAACTACAGTCATGATGCTGGAATTTTATCTCTTTCTTATGGTGGCCGACAAGTGCCATCCTTCCAATTTCCATTTCGTCTTTCCATTTTCCAAACTGACCTCCCATTTTCCATTTTGTACTACCAATTTCCAAATTCTATTTCCTTTTTCTATTTTGCGCTTCCATTTCACGCTTCCGTTCTCCGTTTTCCCGGCCTTCTAGATAGCTTGACCAGCGCGGCGCGGACTGCCGTCCTTTCTCGGCTTCATAATTGCATGCAGCACGTCGATGTCCGAC